>JAMBLF010001145.1:0-136712 GCA_030578115.1 Leucoptera coffeella | reverse complement strand
ACAATAATGATCACCTTAGATATTCGAGTGGGAATCTTATGAAAGTCTTAAGTAATATACGAGTCTATTGGGATTTCTACGCAATCCATTTATTAGACTACTCGTGCTGAGTCCATATTTTGCAAGTTATATTAGATATCGCGTGGGTTAGCTTGGAATTTTGATAGCGCAAATATATCCGGTACTGTTTATGTGATTTGGGTTAAAAACTTGGATAGTTAGTTAGTAGAGACTCGTGATATAAGAAATGATATAAGTGTCGTGCAAATAGGTTTAATATGGTTATAATGATGGAGTATGAAATACATTCTCTTTTTAAGTCCCTTAATAATATTAAGTGACGAAGCGAGTGGATAGATTAACGAAACATTGGTAAGCCATTTTAAGTTCTATTATCAGCAGTATAAAGTAAAAATTTACAATGGTTCCATTGTGGTTATTACATTATCAATTGCGTAAGTAATCAATCGTATCAAGCATCTATAAAATGGTGATGATATCTTGCCTACTTATTCAATAAGATCTTACCCTAATCACACAATAGTAACAATCGAACGTATAGCGCTTATACTAACCTGAATTTCTATTAAAGCTCACATCTATCCATGAATCGCAATACGAAACAATTCCCTATTGTGCTTGTAAGTGAAAATCCGATCGTATCTCAGCGTTAATGATTCGGGGCACGCACAAACATGCTTATCCATCGGGTTCCATACGTTACTACAAATAATCATAAAGGTAAGGAAGATAAATGGTTCGTGACTTGAATTGTATGAAGGGCGTGAAGGTTACAAGTAATTTTTTGTTTGGTATCAGTTAACAGATGGCTCTTAGTGTTCTTTGAAAAGCGGTGATGAGTTGTTGTATGGTAAGGTATAAATATAAAATATACTGCGATAAATAACTTCTTCAAATAATTCGTAGCAGTATCTCTTTGAGCGACTACGAAACGAACGAACTAAACAGTGCTACGGATCAATCATCGTGTTATGTTCTATAACTTTATTATCTGTATCAAAATTAACGTTTTTCTTACTAAATTAAAACTTATGAGGAAAATCAATAAGAAAAACTAAGGATGCACTTCCTTCATCTGAAAAATAATACAACACGAATATTCATTCTACTGGTTGAATAATAAAATTTCCTATTATATTTATCAGCCTGTGTTAGGTGTCAGTTCTATTTTGCATTAAAACTCCTTTCACAAACCTCATTTGCAGAAGTTCCATAGAAGTGTATAGTCCTTAATAGCATTTACGCAGTTACACCGTCCCCCCACTTAGTCTCATGTGCGAAATTCAGTACACGTCGTTAAGGCTTACACTACGCTGAATTTAGTACTTGAATTTGAAACCAGTCTAGTGGTCGCATCCAATTAACTGACTTTCTGCATGTTGTTAAAAATCGAAAAATGTAGGTAGGTAATTTAAGCTTATTTTTTACGAGGGTTTTGATCCCTAAATAGGTATATAACATCAATCTTTCAGTATACATATTTCATAATTTTTTACGACTAACATATAAAACAGAAGCTTGCCAAAACTTGTATAATAGAACTTTCTTATACTAAACGTTAGAACAATGACAGTCAAATAGACGCTATATTGAAAAAGGATGACGTTAGCAATACTTTTAACCACCAAGTGTGTATGAGACGGTGCATGAGTGTCAATAAATCCGTGATTTCTGCCTATCCCTCTACAAGGAATCAGGCGTAATGTTTATGTATATAAAGATCACTCCTACTATGCCTAACGCCATGGCATCTTAGCTTAGCACGTTGTTCATGATTACTACAACCATCAAATAACAAATTGAAAACAAGCCTCCGATTCAATAAATTCCCAATTGATATCCATTTCTTCACCAGGAATTCTTTTAACACGATTACTTTTACAGCAGTGGAAAACACCAAAAAACCGCACAGAATCCGATTTGATAGATTTGTTAGAATGAATTCGTCTCGGGAGGAAAATGATAAATCGTTTTAATTTCGTCTTTGACACGGACCAGATGGTTGGAGCTGAGACCTTAGAAAATTCTCGGAATAAGGTCGGGGCTGTGATCGCTTGTGATGTGGTCAGAAGATTGAGATATCATGACATTTACGTATAAGTGTTCAAGAGATTTGAATGTGTTAGTTTTAAGAGAAGGATTAAGGTAGGAATATGATTCGAAAATAGCAGTTTTTATGAATGTTGAAAGATTAGTTTTAATAATTTTAAAAAAGATGTATGTATAAGAAGTTAATCATTAGAAACATAATATAAAACATAATTGCGGAGTTGAACGATAAACCTTTGACTACCATAAAAGATCTTGTCGTAAAATCAGTTACTTTGTGATCAATATTCAAGTAACTTTATTATACATACATATCATTTATCCCTTTCAAGGTATACAGAACCTTAAAGATATAATTTTCCTTAGGTCACTTTTTCACATAAATATTGGCGTTGTGATGTCATATGGAACATAGGTGACAGGTTATACATTCCATTTACCCTAGTTTTCTTAGTGGCCTTTTACAACAATCCGAAATAAACGGCAGCTAGTTTTCTTTTTTTAAGTCCCAGAGTAGCACGAGATAGTTTATTATATGTATACCAAAGAATCTGTTCACTACAAGCTTACTAATTAATCAAGCTTAATAACATTTTTTGGGAACTCACGATGTTTATATACCAGGCGCACAGAGACTGACGGAGTTTTTTCAAAGGACTTTGATTCTGTTGAGTCCGTAATCAATTTATCACGATACTGAAAGGCCGACCCGTCTTTTATCAAGTTTTTCGCTTCATTCATTCCCTTCTTTTGACTAATTGATTAGTAATAAATTGGCGGAAAAATTGAATGGGGAACGCTGCGAAAATAAATCGTATTTGTTAATAAGGAGGCCTTTATGTTTGAAGGTTTAGAAATATTTATATTGTTTTCTTTCCGGGTTCGATAAATTTGAAGGATAATTTTGTGTTTTATTTTATCAGTCCCCTTTCAATGATTTTAGATTGTTAATAAACCAAAATTAAAATTATAAATGAAACAATCGTTTCATCGTATGAAAAGCAAATTGTGTGAACGTTATAAACCTCGTAACAACCATACATCTGTTTGTAAAACTTCACCCCAGTCAGTAACTAGATAAAACATAAAGCAGTCGATAGATGTCTTACAAAACTGCTGATAAAACCCTGTTCTGTACTTTGCAAAGTGAGGGAAAAGGGCAAAAACAAAAGCTAACTTGGAGGGACCAGAACAAAAGTCAAGTATAAATCGAAAAAGTTCCAGATCTCGATTACATTTCAAACGGAGTTCAAACAGCCTGCTCACATGTCTAAAAGCTTATTTCAGAATTGAATTATCATATAACATACGACTACTCGTAGATCAAATAACTAAATTCATTTAATCGTGTTTTAAATACAACATTTAAGAAATTTTGAAAGTAGTTTAGAAATAATAATTTAGAATAGAACTAATACAGGAAAGTCATGAATTCACACTACTCCACTGCCCTTAAATACCTAGCACTACCTCATGTCTAACAATAGTGATTGTTTTACCATATACGATAAAGTCCCAACGTTACATCTAAAAAGGTAATACTTTTTGGATGTAACATTAAAAGAACTAACCGACGCAGTAATTAATATGTTTCCATAGAGCCAACCAAACATAACCGAAACCCAAACTATGCTCTAATCCAGGGCCTGACTTATGGAAAACAAAGTCCGGATTAGCCAGACAAGTGTCAAGAGGGAATCCGATGCTTAGAGGCATTTGTTCAGCTAATGAGAGGCGGGCGCCTTTGCTGCAGCGCTGAATTATTCATGGCGATACGTCGCCTCACCTGCTCAATTAAGTACTGTACCTGACTTTGGATTAAGGTTAGTACGGAGTAACACGTGGAGTTTTTACACTAGATACTATAAAGTAGGACTGGAAAATTGGACGTTCAAGTAGATACAGTAAGATAAAGTTACAAGATTATCGTGAGGAAACCTGCCTATCCCTCGGTATAGGAAATATCTAGTGCCTATATACGGCGATACGGTTCACTACCTATCACGTTGGGTGGTATCTTTCTAGTGATACAAGGACTTCGAATGACCCATACTTAAGATGCCGTTGAAATTTCGGAGATGGGCACTCAAGCCTCTGACTACACCGACACAACAAAAAAAAGGGAGTGTGTGTGACACAAGTCGTGAAGCGTATGTATGTATGTATGTTAGAAGGTTAGTACATACACACAATGGCCTTTGGATGGAGTAGTGTTTATGGAACTGCTGTGATAGTTAATACGTGATCTTTTTTGTAAACAAGATAATGTTTGGAAGATAGTAAATATAGGATTCGTAGTCGTTGTACATTGAATGGTTGACCTTTGTGACGAAGTTTTGGTTATCATTAGCATTTTTTTGCAATTTAGGACAAATTTTAATATTTGCAAGCTTATCGCGTTTGTTCCAAAACTAAAATTATTTTATTTTACGTATATAAATTAGCGAAAAGTACTTTAACTCTAAAGAATAATATTATTTCTAAAGAGTTGTTACTATCATCGCCCACTTATCTTAATCTAGGACGCGCTGAACCGTAAAGCTTATAAGCTCATATGTAAATCTCCTTTTAATAATCACGAAATGTATTCACACTAAGAAAAACGATGTAAATCACGCGTAATTAATTCAAAACTTAATTGTATCAGCTACAAGAGTGAACTTGAATAAATAATTTTATTCATCAAATATTTTATTCAAATTGATTAACGCTGCGTTAATCCAATTAAATTTTCCTCTTGAATGCGAATAATTTCGCTAACGAGTTCCAATGTTGTTAAAGCAATATGAATAGCGGTAAATACTTTGATATTACTATTAATCAGAATTAAGGGTTTGTATTGTGTATTTTGTTGGTAAACACTGTTTAATAACTGACCTGTTCGTCATAATTAGAGATAGTTTTCTCCAAATAGTACGCAGCGAGATAAAAGTAAAAAGTGATTGTCAGGATCTTTAGGTGCTCAATAGCATTTGGTTAGCCTATTACACAAGTACAGGCTTGAATAAATTAATGTTCTAAGCTGGTCTGGTTAATATCTGATTTTCTTGTTAAGTTATTCTTTTCTGATATTTTTAAATAGATAAACGTTCAAATATGACACAGGAACTACTATATAAATTAACCGTTACGTAATTTTTTATTACGCAAATATAAATATATGATTGATATATTTATTGCCAAAAGTCTTTAAAATAAAATCTTGATAAGTATCGTTATCATCGGACTAAAGAAATATAACAAGCAATATTACTCTATTCTTTAAAATTATCTCTTAATATCCTGTTAGCGCAAACGTAAAAAGAATGTGAACGTAAAAGAGTGTACTTAAAACGCAACTGAGGGCCTAGGGGTAAATAGATTTTACTAGACTAGCATACTGTCACAAATGTTTCAAATGACATCACAATGGTGATATTATATATCTGATGTTCTGTCCATCCCGAAAGTGATTAAAGGACGTGAACGTATGTGTTTATGTCATTTCTTAATAACTCTTGCCAAAACAACTGTTCCACTTGTATTTACTACCCAAAACTATGAAGGTTATATAAATTAAAGATTCTTTCCCATTGAACTTTATCAATAAACTGAAAACAATAAATCACTCACGCAATCGCATCAGGGATAGGTATTATGGAAATCGCAGTTGACATGCTCAAATGATATATTGCAAAAGAGTAAACTTTTATTCGATATCCGTCGGATTGCAAAAGTTTCGATTCGTAACCCTTTTAGGTGGGGTTTGAAAAGAGTCGTCCTATAACACTTATATAAACACGACCTTAGATCCTTTTTGGGGTGAAAGAATCTCGTTAATACATCCTTTTCCTTAATGCTTTTTTCATGATAAATAAATGTATTTATTAGCAGACATTCTACAAAAAAATATCTTCCTACAACAAGTTTGGAAAAAAAATGAATTTCTATAAGTGTTCATATTAGCTCGCTAACGGTTGCAAAACGTCATAAGATGTGCTTTATTTAACACACAAAAATTTAAATAACATTTACAAAGCTCGCTAACAAGTTTGTACTAATCGAATAACGACTAATTATTCAAATAATGTATTTATAAAACCTATTACATACCTTCTAACTAGTAACTATCGTTTTAGCTCATCTAAATTTTGAAAGCAATTTAAGCTCGGCTTTAATCAGCATAAAGTAACAAACAATTGAAGTGGAATATTCAAATTTAGTTTAAATACGCAATGCAGTGGATTAGCATTCATCCAATTTCGTAGCTGATAAGCTGGTTCGTAGCTCTGAAGCATGCTTCATTGTGATAATATCAAGCAATCTTGCTTGAGCTAAGCTACGGAACACCGATGTGCCGTAAGCTTGTTCAACGTTCGTAGTATATGTAGGTAGCGTAATACGTAGTACGTATTTCGTGGCTTTATGTTTGGGTTCTTAATTAAACTATTATAAACATACTCGTTTTATGTATGTTCACTTTTGAAGTTCATAATGGGCAAGACGTTGTTAATTCATCACCAAAAGCTTGAAAACCAGCCTGATACTTTTTTTGCTAAAAAACTGCATTGTTATAATAAACATTCAGATGTGTCCACATTTTTTAGAAATATATGTTACATACATACATACATTCCATTCTCGCTTTTAGAAGTTTAGGCAGATATCATGGATCCAGATCCCATCTGAAAAGTAATTTCGCTTCATTGAGGCTCATACACCTCCTAACACACTCAGCAGTTATAGGTACTTACATATACTTAGTTTTATATACTATTAAACAAATATATATGTATTAAACAAGAAGCACCTTACATTTGGTTTGCTAACATCGGCGAATCCCAAGAAGATAGAGCCCGCATCGCAAACAAACGATTACCAGAGACTTACATGGAGTTTAATGGAGCTTTGCTGGGGAACATAACTTATGTACGTACATGAATGCAAAGATTTATATCAGTATTAGAGTAAGTAGATATAGAACTGGACAACATTGCAATCGTGTATTTAAAATATATTAATGATCATGTCACCAATGCATACAAAGCAAGGTAACAATTCTAAGATTAATGAATACTAAGTTAGACAAACAAAGACAAACGCGTTCAAGATCATTACTACCCTTGCGAGGTAGTCATAGGTTTAGTTTCTCACGATATTGTCCTTCACCGTAGTATTCGGTGCATTTTGCAAATGGACTTTTATTACAAAATTATACACATAAATTCATTGAACTCCATCTTCATTGATACATATTCAAGCGGGATTTTAATTCTGTACCCACTGATTTCAGAGTCAAGTCCCAAACAACTGAGCTACGCCGAATTACAACTGAGCTAGGGTGAATTTAGTGAATATGACATTTTAATTACTTATTTCTCAATATTCATTGTGATATGTGATGGTTCATGTTCAAGGTCGTTCTATGTTCACACCGAAAACAATAAGAAAATGGACACCTTGTTTTGATAGATAATATTCAACGTGGCATCTGATAAACCTATCACAACATATGGCATATTAACGCAGAGTGAATTCACATAGAAAGGTAGGGTTCCTCAAGATGTTTCCCTCAGCGAGTTCATAATATATTATTGATTGCTGTAATAACAATTGGTATTCGGGCCAAAGTTCGGTTTTAAACAAACATTAAGTTTAACTTGGTGAACAATTTATGTTATTCAACGTATAAGGCAACTCCTGTTAAGTTACATAATTTGAAGTTTGCAATCCTTAAGTAGTACTTAATAATTTAATGTAAATAAGAGTTTCTTTTAAAGCTCACTTCTGTATTTATCTCTCCTTTATATATCTTATTTTACGTATATAAGTAACCTACCTAAATCACCCGATATTTCTAATCTTTTACTTCGGTGTTACAGTGTTAATATTATTACATAGATTTCAATATCCTGCTTTAGAGATTTAGAATAACGTTGTGTTTATAAAGTTTAAGACTATAATATATCAGACTCTTTCATTTACATTTTATAGAACAATTGGACTAGTAGCAATATTTTTCAAAATTAATATTAAATTTGATTGGCTTCAAAGTACCAAAAACTTCAACATGGTCTTGAAATTCCTTCTTACTCGCTACTGGAGTTTCACCGCGCCATTTATCCAAAGAAACTCCAGCTGAAATTTAAAGTTCATCCCATAGTTTTGTGCCTGTTTTATTTAACTGTATATGCAGAGTCACAAAGTTGCAACTAGGATAAATAGGAGCATGCCTAACGAGAGAAGAAAGTTTACGAAAGCCTGTTTCAGCTACGAATTAATTGTGCCAGTTTCCAAAGCTGCTTTTTTAGTTAATTAATGCAGGGATTACTGTAAGGTTTTGTTATGTACGATTACGGCTATAATTTACAGTGTAATGTCGTTGTTATTGCAGCGTAATTATGTATGGCAGTTTTGATATATAAAAAATATAAATATTAAGACGTACTGCCCGTCGTATAGGCGACCAAGGTACTAAGATATATGAAATCTAATAGTCAATGGGCTAGAAACCTGTCACCATTTTCCCATACGACATCGGATCCTCAATATTAATGCTAATAAGTGACCAAGGAGATGTTGATGTCTCCAAGGTTCTGCCCACCACGAATGGGATTAACAGATGTGAACGTGTACGTATGTATGTAAACATAAAGAGGAAGATAAGAAAAATCGTATGGAAATAAAATACAGATACATATATGATAAATTTAGAGATATTCTAATATGGTAAAGTCGCCGTGTAGCGTGTTGGCTGAAACAATTCCCTTGAAAATTGGTACACCGAATGCAACTATTCCCGTACAAAATACCATTCTTTCAGATCGTGATGTCTTTTTATGTCTGATAATAGTTCGTGCTGACTCAAAACTGAATACTATTTACACGTAGAGTAGAAAAAGTATGAGAACAAGTTCTATTACTATTTATAGATAAACTTGATACAAAATACGTAGTAAGTTAATCCATAATCCTGACTGAATCGATGCTAACCCTTACAAAGTGGAAAGGCAATAAGGCTGTATAACTTTTATGTTTTCTCAGATAAACTTGGAATATTCCTGAAAAAGAATATCCGCTTCTTAATTGGATAAAAATAAGCTCTTTTTATAGATAATCTCGGTAAGAAAAACACTCAATTAACTGGAACGGTAATGAATAATTAGTAAAAACTACGTAGAAAATTAACTGGTATAATAGTTCAATATTTTTCACAAAAGATGTCACTAATACTTACACAAAGTTTCAGTTTTCTTTCGTTCGGGGCGACAGCAGAAATTTTTGTTATGTATCCTTGAGGCTTTTTTTGCCTAATATCGTTCTTTATAAATAGAAATTTATTCATAAAATCCCTAATCCTTTAATCGCCTTAATAAAAAGAAAATCCGGAACAGGAATTTATTAGGAACATTCTATTTTCGATCCAGATTAATACATTATTGACGTTCATCTTATATTAAAAGATACGTCATTTAATAGAGAAATGAGTGTGTAAAAGGAGGTGTAAGAGTGTCAATAAAGCGAACGTTGTTTGTCAGGAACAGAACAGGTGGGGATCCATGATTTCTACCCCTCTATAGGTAATTGGGCGTGATATGTATGTATGTAGAAGATTTGTCGATAATTGTATAAATTACAAATCAGTGCTATAAGTTAAGATACTAATAAAAAATACATCTTACACATACAAAATTAAAACTTCCAACCAACCAACAGTAATTTTATGTTTATATGTGAGATTCTTAAACTGATATAACCAATATTAAGGTTATTTCGAGTTACCATAGTAGAATCACACCCCTTCCAAACGAAGCAAACGCAACGTGTCAGAATTTAATAACACGAAACAAACATTTGGCGACAGCACGTGATGAACTTAGACTGTGACATAACACGTTTCACGGAACACATTATGTTGACAGCGATTCAAACTTAAGGGAACACGAACGCTTCAGTTTCAAGACAGCGTATTTCTATTGTGTGTTAGATATGTAATTTAGAAGCGAATCGTAATATTGAAAGCACATTTATTACGTTTTGAGCTGCTTGAATAGAATGTAAATGGCCGTTTTCGTTCTAGCATATCAAAAGTAGGAGCTTATCGAGAATAAAACTAGAATTTTTCGTTTACAAATTCATAAATCAATTGATTAAACTAACGAATCAATTTGTTATGTGTTTTATATATATGTTAGACAAATATACAATGACTAACATTATACCATTTATTCAAACATTGATTTTATTGTCCCATGCTAGAGTACTGGACGTAAAAAGAATGCCAATTAGATGCCGTTTTTCCGCGCATGTTCTAAGCAGTGGTTAAAGAATTATGGGTCTATGGATTCCATTGGACGATGGGCTAGCAACCTATCACCACTTATTATTATTTATGTTGAAAAGTGACCTAGGAGACATTATCATGTCTGTTCTGTGCACCCCAAAAGGGATAAAAGGACGTGAATGTAATATATTAGTATACGATTTGAAATCAGTAAAAATGACAGTAGCGATTTGTAGATCCTAAAATAAAACAAAGCTATAAAAAACAAGGGTCAAAGGGACTGTTTACGTTCTTAAAGAATACATTAGACTGAAGAATGGACGCTTTGTGGAGAAATAAATGACCTTTTTTGTGAAGAGAATACCACGCCGATAAGATGTATATTTAGAGGCGAGGAATCTGCGTATCTCTTTTTGTGATATATTTAGATTTAAACCGGATTGCTACTTGAATAGAAGAATAGAATGTCACCAGAGGTAAAGTTTCTTGTTGTCATGGCGTAATATACTAACTTATATGAATAAACATACGTGTATACGGATTCGTGTGAAATACCTAAAAATTTTTTATAGATGTGTTTATAACAACCAAATTACTACATTGATTAAATATGGTTATTGTGCTTAACTTATCTACCGAGGTTGAGGTGACATCACTATAAAATATAAATGCCACGTTACTACCCATTAATAAACAAATCACCACTCTCCTTTCCAGTAGCTTAGATCGCGATTCCTATTTAACTTTATCCTGAAAAACCACTTTAGTTTAATCGACATCGATATAAACGTATCTCCTCATTCAGCCGTCAGTTATATATACTTTTTATGTCACCCCTTTTCTATAACTAATCTATCTGACTTCCAATATGGCTAATTTGGTCATCTTACAAGATAGTACTTATCGCGTATATTTATATGAACACGTATTTTTTATAAACAATAAAAATCTCTAAAAATTTCTTTAGCTATCGTCCAATCAATCTCACTCACCCCGAATCCCTTAGTAACCTCGACCAAATGAAATCACACTTCACAAACAAACGAGTAACTCACTAACAATAGACAAAGGCAGCTAAATTGAAACTAGACCACCAGTCTAGTCACTGGAAATAACTGAATTAGAACCAACACAATTGACTCCTCAAACAAACCACAAACCTCAGTCACACATCACGTGTTACTGGTATTGGCTTAAAATGTGCGTAAAAGGTAATAAAGCGACAATGGGAAATAAGATCAAATCACAATACCAATGGGAATGAAGTTTAATGATTTCTATGTACATTTTCGTAATAAACACATTTAGGAAATGCATCGAATTATACGGTGAGGAAAAACATCGTGAGGAAACCTACCTGTTCGTCAAACAGGTAATAGTTAGTGCTTGTAAATGGCGACATGGCTGACCACCTGTTACATTGAGTACTGACTATCTGGTGAACACGTGGGTTCGCGGTGTCCATAGAATTACTACGTTCGCAATTGTGGAGATGGAAACCTGAACCTCTGAGTACCCCGCAAGGGTTAATAGTCGTGAATGCGTCCTGTCTGTCAAATCAATGTGTGGGCTATAACTTAGGTGCCATATTAAAAGCTATGACAATTACAATTGTAGTGAGGGCATGTTAAGTGTCTAAGCGTTTTTCACTCAGAAAGAAATATAAAACAGAGGTACATTTAAAATGTAAGTTATTGCTGTTAAAATTTTATATCGAACGAGTGAAGGACAGATCTTTAGCCCATCGTCACTCTTTATTAGATTTATGCCATTATTGACTTATGTGTAAAGAAAAGTTTTTCATTATTCCGTCTGTCCATCTCGTAGTAGTATTTTTGACATTTTATGAACTTTAAAGCAAAGTACACTTTATTTCATTCATTTGCGTAGTGTGTTTGTGTATACAGCCAATTGACAATGCATTTGTGACATGCTGTATACACGGGCACGATTTTTGATGGATTCAGAATTCAATTTGAAATCATTCATATGACTATATTGATTTTCTGTCATGTTTGGATGAAACACAAATTAATAAAGTTGCGCTGGTAGAAAATACTTTTTCTATTTGTAAGTTAAACGTAGTAATGGCTTGAAAAATGTTGAAATACACGTAATATGAACACTGAAACGCTATACGCAGCCTGTGTCTGTATGGATAACCATCATATTATTTAAACGTGCTGTTAGTGTTACAGAGAAAACATCTAAAACTAAAGTAACTACTTTTCAACGGTATGGCTTACCGCTTTTTACGTTTGATTGTGGCTATCAGATATGCCATACAATAGCTGTGAGTGATCATTGATTTAACAAATCAAGGCAAGCTTGAAGTTAATAAATTAATAGAGCTTCTGAATACAAATTTATTATTTTTTTATTACTCCGAAAGATTCATATTATATTTTTTTATATTTTTATTTATTTTATATTATATTTTTTCCGAAAAATTCATATACATATTATATTTTAATAGAATCCCTAACTTCAGTACATATAATTTTTTCCAATAAGACATATAACAGGGGCCGGCCTAATAAGACATATAACAGTCAGATAGACGCTATATTGAAAAAAGGTGACGTTAGGAGTACCTATAACCGCCGAGTGTGTATGAGAAGATGTATAAGTGTCAATGAAGCGAAAGTAGTTTGTCAGGATCGGGACAAATGGCGATCTGTAATCTCTGCCTACCGAACTAGAATCAAGTATGATGTGTATGTATGTATGTACTTCAGTGCACGCATTCAGACTTGGAGCGTTGTTTAATAAGCCAAGCATAATGTTGAGCCAAGACTGCAGCCTCATAACACACGCCGACTGAAAGTTTTATAATTTAATTCAAGACCCCAACGAGAGGATAAAGCGTATGTTCAGCCTTTAATTAAAAGCCTACATTCTTCAAATGGCGGTATGGCTGAATGGGTTTCAACTATTTGGTAAATTGAAAAACTGTGTTTTAGTTGGATAGAGTAGAGATGAATATATTTGTTTTAAGGCCCACTATGTATAACACTGTAAAGCAATAACGTACAGTTCTAAAGTATGAAAATTAGCTAAGAATTAAAAAAATATTATACTTTTTGAAGTTGTCAAAAGTTATGGAAGAGTTATATTTTCATAAAAATATATTATGATACCAAAGAGTTGGATATAAATAAATTCTCAGTAGTAATAAGAATTCTATTTTTATCGAACTGTTATTTGATACTCGAAAGTAATACGCTTAGCAAGTCTTTATGGTACGTTACGCAAAAATACGTGTATTCGGGATTGTGACTACAATGAATTATGGTCGCATTCATCCATTTCAACAGATAACAACTTCATAAATGTTAGTTCATATATACTGTATAAATATTAACTTTACAATGTTTTACAACCTTTACCAGATCACAGATATAATTTCTTCATAATAGTTTATCATCTCTTAGAACGCAACAATTTGTACTTTGAACTTATATGTAAAACATACAAACAATTTTAAGACCAGTAACCATAACATACGCTTCACGACTTGTGTATGCACACCTCCTTTTTTAGGTAGTACGGTAGTCAGCGAGGTAGCTAGGTAGTAGGGTAGGTGGAGAATCTGCTAAGCCAAGCTATTACCTGTTTGGGAAACAGATCCCTTACTATGTTTTCCCACATATCCACAAATTTTTCCCGCAGTATTCACTATATATATTTGATTATAGTATGTTTATTTATACTTATACTAGCGACCCGCTCCGTATAAAATATATAGCCTACTCCACTATTTAATGGATGTTATTATACATATAAACCTTTCCCTTAAATCACTCTATCTATTAAAAAAACCGCATCAAAATCCGTTGCGTAGTTTCAAAGATTTAAGCATACAAAGGGACATAGGGACAGAGAAAGCGACTTTGTTTTATACTATGTAGTGACATATTGTACTATAATTGATTTGCCTCAGCAACATTGCACATTTACATGCATTTTTTTTTTTTGCATTTTTTTCAAGAAGCTTGTGTAGCTGCGTACTAATTGAGCCCTTAATAATTCAGGTTTTAGGTACTTTATGCACTGCACTGTCTGCATAGCAGGCTCTTAGTGATAATAGAGAACCTTCTAAAGCTCATTAGGAACTAAATGGTGTATTGTATTACATGTTCATCTGGATTTAAACTAAATATCATAAGTAGATGCTTTTTATAAGAAAGTCGTAGATCACAAATAATCGTAAATTTATATGTATGGGTAGCAATATTATATCAACCATAATATCCTGTCTACCTAAGCCTCATAATTATTCAACAAAAAAGACAAACGCGTTCACGACCATTAATCCTTGCGGGGTAGTCGGAGATTCAGGTGTCCATCTCCGCAATCGCGGACGTAGCAATTCTATGTCTACCCACGTAGGACCATGTAGAACCCACGTGTTGACCAGAAAATTAGTACTCAATGTGACAGGTGGTATGCCATGTCGCCATTTACAAGTACTCACTATAATCTGTTCGGGGAACAGTAGGTTTCCTCACGATGTATTTCTTCACTGTAGTATTTGACGCATTTCGTGAATGTGTTTTTATTACAAAAATGTACTAAAAATTCATTAAACTTCAGTTTTCATTGGTGCATGCTCAATTGGGATTTGAACCCTGTACCAACTGATAGAAAGTCTAGCCCCAAACAACTGAGCTACGTCGAATTACTGAGCTACGTCGAATTACTAAGCTACATAAGTATATTATATAAGCATACTTAATATTATGAGTAAATAAAAATGTCCGAAAAGATATTATGAAAGAGCCCATTATTTTGCGAAAAGGTATAGAACACTCGTAACTTGATTATAGGTATAAAATATTAACAGAAACCTTATCCCGTGTAAGGCATAAATTCAAATTGAACCCAACAAGGGTCAGTCCTTTCCGACGCGAATAACAATTTTTCAATTAATCCAATGAACTGGGGAGAGAACGCAGCTGGGGATCAGTTAGGAAAGTGATCTGGACATTGTACGATAAATTTTGTAAGGATAAAATTAAAATACATGTTGTTTATACATTTCAAGGTTTATCGAGGTCTGTAGCGAAAATTGTTTGTGTAGATATGACATACATGTAATACACATTACCTGGAGCCAGATTAGTCATGGAGGTAAATCGATATAAGTACAGCGAAATAAGATTCGTTTGACTTATTAAAACTTTACTTTTACTTACATTTACAATGTCCGAAGAAATAAATAGTATTACAGTCAGATAGACGCCATCTTGAAAAAGGGTGACGTCAGAAGTATGAATAAGGAGGTTTATGAGTGTCAATGAAGTGAAAGTGGTCTGTCAGGAGGATCGGGATACACGGGGATCCGTGATCTCTGCCTACCCCTTTCAGGGAATCAGGCGTTATGTATAAGTATGTAACTAAATAGAAAAATAGTTATGCAGTGGAACAAAAAGTAAGAGAAGAAATATTATTTATAGTAAAAAAATTATTTAAAATGTGTAACAAAAACTCCGTACGACATTTTTTACAGGCAGCTGTTTATATCCTATACAAGTACAGAACCGAAATTTTCGTAGTTTCTAAATTTAAATGTTCCTTTTCGACCTTTTTCCTCCCTCACCTCCTTGTTTCGAAACCAAATTAAACTCGTCTCGAGGACAATTTACTGCCCTTGATTTTTTCAACTCAACTTCCACTAATTCGGAACGTACATTTATTTTGTGCTCGTTAAGTAGAGTTTCCTTTAATTTATTACGAACTGTACAGCTCTTATTCCGTGCTAGTCTGGAAATACAGTCTGTATTTTTTGCTCTGCTTACGTAGGATTAAATAACCATGTATAAAAGTAACGAATGTTTCTTATACTTCTTATTTGTGACTAAGGGGCTGAGGCTTACTCAGATAGGTTATGGTGATAGGGTTGCTTCTACCAGTGATATATTCTAAACTATATAAATGTTACCGTATCTCCGCTCTAAATAACCATTAAGGAGTTGTGAATGATTCTTCATAACCTATGTTATGTGTGTATGTACATTTATTCTTAAGTGTAATGAATTTAAAAGGTATAAGTAATTGTATAGTAAAAAGTTACATAGTGAAGTATTATTCAAGCCTAAGATTAGCATGAATTTATAAATTAAAGTATCATAATTAATGCAATATTCCAAAACCTAGTTCATAAGCAGTCTAGTGCTATTTTAATCCCTATTCCTTTATTCTTTAAACACTATTTACAGTAACGCCAAGTATCGTAATTGGGCAAAGTTTTCCGGGCCAACAAACTTTATCCGGCTTTTATTATCATTTGGAAACTCTGCAAAACGATCGGCACTTGGAAATACTCCTCAACTATTATTTCATCTGCCTTCAACTTAAATAAGATTGGGGCCGAACTTTGATCTTCTCTTTAGTGGAATTGTTCCAACGAATTCATATAGCTTCGCGAGTCTTTTGTAAGAGTATTTGAATCAATCTTGGATGTAAAAAGAGAGCTTCTACATATAGGGTTGTGTTTGTAGGAACAATCACTGACAACGACAAGTACTGACTATCTGGGTGAAAGGCGGGTTCAGTGAGGCCATAAATAATCTACCCTGGAATAGATTACTTGGTGATAGTGATACATATATAACAGCTCGATATAAGCTATAAGAATAATATAACTAGGTACAGGGTTGAAAAGTATTTTTTGTTTAATTACTTTCAATTTTTGGAAAATAAAAAATAGTTATTTAGAATAAAGTAATTTTCAGTTACAATATAAAATACGTTTTATTTAAAAATAAACATTCGGTTAGATCCAGGTATTCTGTATGTCCTAGGTCTTCCGTTCATGATTTAGTGTTTATTGTCGTTTGACATGAAAATAGACAGACAGCCTGCCTTTCCGTGCCCCTGAAATCATTCACGCAATATGTGTATATAATATAGTGTACGTATATACAAGATTTGTACAATACAGTGCAAACATATTATGTACATTATTTCATATATAATACTTAGAACTTTTATAGAATTGTAGTATAAAATTCTTTTCTTTTAATACGTTTTAAAAAGCGACGAAGAGATTTGCTAGTTTTTCTAGAAGGTTTGTTGAAATGGTGTAAATGTCATTAAAATTACATTATTGTAAATTCTCATAATATCTTTAATCACATACACAACTAAACCCTTTATTACGATTACAAACCATAAGCTTCCCTTAAATCCATACAACTCATACATAATACTTAAATACAGATTAATCCATTGCATTCCAAAACAGTAGAAATTCGCACTCTTTCATTCCGCGTTTGTTGAAAAAGGAATGTTTCCTTTTTCATATTCCCGCCTCAGAGACAAAATGGAATCCTTACAAACGAAACTTTGATGAAAAACACTCGGAGCCTCTTGCTGTGACACTTTCCACTTTGAAGCCGAGCCAGGACTAACCACAACACGTCTTATGGTAGCGACGAACTGTCTTTCGATTTACGTTAGACAAAGTTAATAAAGATTTAAGAAATAAACGTTGTGGTTGTTGTTCAAATAGATGATAATATTGAGATACTGTTGTTTTTTAAGTTTCATCTAACTATTTTTTTTATTGAATTAGGGAAGATATCGTGAGAATAATATCTATACTACACGTACATATGTATGCGTGATAGTCTCTATGAATGGTGATATGATGAATGACGTGTATCACGTTCGATATTGACTATCTGGTAATACGTAGGTTTTGTGTCTACAACCCTTCGCAGTTATGACAAGCTATCTAACTACCTCAAATGGAAATCGCGAAGTGTATGTTACATATAACGAATAAAATCAATGCTTCTTTTAGAAAAGGGCGCTTATGAATGTAGGACACAATTTTCATTTCATATTCTCTCTATATTAATTTTCCTTTAGCGAGCCAACGGTTCATTTCTATTTGTATCGTTATTCGATTCAACATTTAAATAGGGCAGCACCGTAACTGGTTTAGACAAAGCTTTGCTAGTCCAGTACGAGGACAATGGTTGGTAAATCTTTCTTTAGATTTATTTCACCTATGACATCTGTTTTCAAACTGTTACATTTAATAAATTTAATGTACCTCAATTTATCTCGTAGATGATGATTTAATACATAGTTGCTGAACTCAGTAGCGTGAACAATTAACCACCTGAACGCTAATCATGAAGTTCCGAGTTCAATTCCCAATAGAGGCAAAGTTGAGAACCACGGTTTTCTTCTACTTTACAGTCTGGTCGATGATTATATGTTTTTAGCTATGTGTTATAAGTCTAATTTACTTTAATATAGGTTGACTAGTAGCCTTAATTGTCAAGAGACTAGTTCAATTGGTGTTATATTGTTCTAAATATATGATAATAGAATTCCTTAGAGAACCTACGTTCCACTCGTCGCATACGACTAAGAGTGACCAATGTTACATTTCAATACTTATTATGATTATTAGTATATACCTAATAGTCCTATTAGTACTAAAGTTTATTGAAGTGATATATTTCTGACGTTCTGTCCTTGAAAGAGGGAAGTGTGTATGTATTCATGATACCTGTCACCTCGAGCTGATAGAGCTGGTGCAAAGTAGATTCAACTTATAATTATAGTCATACATACAATTGATTCACCAATAACTAAGATGAGCGTGTGAACCTTTAATTTTCCTGCAACAAATAATAAAATTATGTGCTAAGTTTGTTATTTTGGTTATTTTGCTATTGTTACATGAATTGTTTATTTTAAACAAAGAGTTTTTCATAGTTTGACCATCCCGAAGGAGAACAAACGTGAGTATATCCATATGAATACTAGTTTATTTAACAGAAGTTTCCAAAAGGAACTATGTAGAATATTCAGCCATACTGTATCTAATTCTTCATTTTCATTTTTCCATGCTAACTCTATTTGCTTGCGGTACCGGGAATTCCGGCTAGAAAAACGGCGAAGCCACTGCGATCGTGCTTTTTTACTTTCCTTTTGTTCCTTAGTACTATTTCAGAATGAGATTTAGTAGAACAAATTCTAGGCTACACGAAAGTTGCTGTGTATTCGTGATTCTTGTAACGTAAATTGAACCTACTTATTGTACAAACAAAATTCTTTTGTGTTACTACTAGTACAGTTTAGGTTCTTAAACCATAAAAGTATATTACTACCTGCCGTTCTTTCTGGCTTCTCGTTATATACGATGGAATATGAAGGTATCATTTCTAAATTAGTCCTTTAGCAACGCCAATAATTATGCTACCGGCGACCGGAGAGATGTTAATACGTCTTCGAAATTTAATGATACCTAGAATAGATAAATGTCCCGTACAGAGATGTCCTAAATTAGTGTTGGGATGTAACAAGAATGGCAACAAGCTGCCGTTCTTTCCAGCATGTCCTAGAAAGGGACTAAGGGACAAGTGGTAAATGGAATAAAATTAGGATGACCTACCACCATGTCACCAATATTCTACATAATACGAAAATCTTAATGTTCACGCTAAAAAGTGACCTAGGAGATATAATCGTGTCTCCGAGGTTCTGTCCACGACAAAAGGGATTAAGGGTACGTTTGTAGATAGGAGAACCTGCTACAGTTACAAGTGTGTAAATAAGTTTAGAACATAATTTGTAGCAACAAGAAATACCATTCATAAGTCACTCCTGGTTTTCAGGATACAAAGTAACCAGATAATTCTGGAACGATAAAATTCATAATGCAACTGCTTATTTGCATCTTTATGAGTCGTTAAATTGTGACAGATAATAAAACCAGCAATGGTGCATTGTTACAAAATAATAAGCTACTGAAATTTAACATACATATAGTTTGTTTCATACCATACGCTTCATGACTTCTTTATACACATTCATACACGAACAAGATTCACCACCTATCACGTTGGGAGAAACGGGGACTTTGAGTGGCTCATACTTAACACGCGTTCGAAATTTTGGAAATGATTACCTCAAGCCTCTGATTAACTCGCCAGAAATGAAAAAGGTAGCATTCACACGTCGTGCAGCGTATGTTATATTTATAAAGTCAAAATCAAATGTTTTTATTCAACATAAGTACAAGTACAGTACATTCATTGAAAGTCAAAACATTTGCCTGACACTGGTTGTATATAATAATTAGTATAAGTGTTTAACTCCATAATTGCGGAGCCGGTCATAAATAATCATAATGAAATATCTTTTCATCTATTCGTCAATACAATCACCGTTAACAGGTTATTTTAATTAAAGAGACGATAGGTAAAATTTTAGCTCTTTTTTGCTATAATCAACATAGTGCATTTTTTGTCATCGACGCCTAAACTGTTAATTATTGTCCAAGTTATGAATTGAATTAGCTTTTTTCAGTCGTTCTGAGTCGTCAACGTTATTCTGTCTTACAAAAAACAGCTGATTGCATTTCATTTCACTTCCATTTCATACCTACAGCACAGCTAACGTATGAGTTATTTCTATCTTTATCCGTCCTGAATTTTTGTCAGTTAGTCAAACCAGACATGCCATATTGTTACAAGATTTATTACTCAAAGTTACCAAATTGAAATCTACGTTTGATCTCTGGCCTTTACGAAAGATGTGTAAGGAAGTCAGAAATCATTACATTTCATAGCGAGACTGGAATGTGTTTGATACTATTCTTGATATTTTATAAACAATTGAAAGTTCATTTACCGGAGAGTTATTAAGCTACATTTAAATGTTTGGGAAATATTAGAATTTAAATAATAGATAGCACTCACAACTGCTTATAGTAATTAGCAATTTAATTAACAGTAACTAGTTTAATAGTAATTAGCCATCACCAATAGTTTTAATATCTGACACAGTTATTCTTGACACCAGAAAAGTTGCTATGGTTATATATAGTTACGTATAGTTTTCCGGGTTTTTTTTTTCTTTTTACTGTTTTCTGTTTCTTTGATTACATATACATTACGCCCGATTCCCTAGAGAAGTAAGTAGAAATCAGGGATCACAACTATCGCGATCATTCTAAGCCACTTTTGCTTCTCTGACACTCATACTCACACTTATACACCGTTATAGCTACTTCTAACGTTACCTCTCTTCTATCTGCCTTTATACCTACATTATATGTATGTACGAGTATTGTTACGCTTTTTCATTCTTCAGATAATCTAAACGATATAAGTGGAGAGTAAGTGAATTTCCAGTGAGGCGACTAATATCCCCTGGAGAGCGATTTTAACTCCATCCTCTCTACTTTGCACATCGCAGCAACTTTCAAAGATTTCACTAAACGATCTTTAAAATTGTTTTAAACTTAACAGCTAGATTAAGCGGGGTTTAAGCTGCGAAAATGATTGCTTATTATATGAAATTCATACTATGGTAAGGATTATGAATTTCTATTTATATCATTTTGAATATCGATATTAAGTAATTATATTCTACTAAAGATGTTTTTGATGAATTCATTGAAAAATGTTGTACGTAATTGGCTTTTCTGAGGATTATAAATGCTTTTTACTTAATTTAATAATAACTTAAACTTTTTAATATATTTATATGATACTATAATATTATTATTTATTCAACTTTTTCGGTTAAGTTATTTTAACCTGTTTCAATCCCACATTAACTTGATCACATTTATTTCTATCTTTTATTGGGGAGATGATATTAAATGCTTTAATATAAAATATAACATATAAAAAAATAAGCCAATGAAACTACACTACGCTCGCAACATTTGTGGTTTTCTCTCTATACTTCCAGGAAACGCAATGTGTACTATGAAAGCACGTTTATAAGGTACAAATCTGAGTTCATCCTAACATAACACATCCGGGCTTCATAAAACATTTTATTGCAGGATGAAATACCTGCGTCACATTAAAAGTGACAGGTGATTGACGTAGCCACGATACGCAGATTTTATGCCAACATTCATATTTAACCTTGTTTAACTACCTCCTTTGGTTATAGGGAATTTTGGAGACTTGTTGTTACTATGGAAACGCTTTTTTGAGTGTCAATGAAGCGAAAGTAGTCTGTCAGGATCGGGATAAATGGGGATTCGTGATCTGTGCCTACCCCTCTACAGGGAATCAAGCGTGATGTGTATGTATGTAGGAAACGCTTTAAATAATATTAGATATTTATAATGCTACAAATATAGATATTGAATAAGGATGATGAATGTGTATGATTGTAAATAAAGCGAAAGTGGTTTGTCAGGATCAGGTCAGATGAGGATCTCTGTCTACGCATCTACAGGGAAACGGGAGTGATGTGTATTTGTTTGATCTTCTTCTTCTTCTTCAGCAATGTTGTGTCCATAGTTGGACGTATGCCTCCTGCATTTCTCTCCATCGGGATCTTTGTGCGGCGCATCTACTCCAGGTCGGCCCTGCCGTCTTTCGGATGTCGTCCGACCATCTGGCTGTTGGTCTGCCAGCGCTTCTCGCTCCCGTCCGAGGTCGCCACATCAGACATTTATATGACCATCTGTCATCTTTGCAGCGTCAAACGTGACCGGCCCATCGCCACTTTAGTTGTGCGACTCTCTTTACAATGTCGGCAACTCTGGTGCGTCGTCGTATTTCGACGTTCCGCACTCTATCCCGTAACGAGATGCCAAGCATTGCTCTCTCCATCGCTCTCTGAGTGACCTCTAGCCTTCACACTCTTTCGGCTGTCAGCGTCCACGTTTTGCAAGCGTACGTTAAATTTGTTTGATACTATTATAGATATGCTCAAAACCGTTTTTACCTTTCGGGCAGAATCACACACCGGTTAAAATGATGTTAGGAATAATACCGTTTTATAGTGTAGGACGCCCACCTGACAGGTGGACCGATGACCTCAAGAAGGTCGCTGGTAGTGCCTGTATGAGGGCCACGAATGATCGTGTTTTGTGTCGTACTCTGGGGGAGGCCTACGTCCAGCAGTGGACTAGTATAGGCTGATTTATTTGATTGATTGTTTTAGTCACCCTCTACGATAAGCCAAGAAGTAAACGAATATTTACATAAAAGATAGCTGTGTGATGTTAAACACTTTAAGTATGTCCGTACTTTCGCATGCCTGCGAGTTCGTTTGAAATCTTTTCAGGAATAAATATCGTTGCGTGAGCATTTATACAAGTAACAAAAGAATTGTTCTCGAAATGTATAAAGTTTCTCTAGTTAGAAATTGTAAACTCTTTAAGTTCCGAGTACAAAACGAAACTTCGCTATAGTACAAATTTTTCCAAAGCCAAGTTGCCGCCCAATAAAGTGCATCCATAGAATGTTTTAAACTCAGGCGCCTCGCTAACTAGTGTGAAATTGAGTTTAATTCACCCCGGGGCCGACTCCGAAGTTACATCTAGCGAATGTCGATAGGAGTTATATTTATGCCGACGAGAATGGTCTTTCTTAACAGAGAAACTTTTTGCTCAAAATACATGTAGATTGGTAGTCACGTTCTTGTTTTATGGATTAGGATTCATATTATTTTACATTCGTCTTTAATTAAATTATACGTTGTACTAACAATAATAATAGTTGTCATTTAAAATTTATATTCAATGATTTAATTTAATTAGCCCATTAGTAAGTAGGAATTATGCAATAAATAATCGATATGTCTCTAAGTTTTACTAAGTAAAGAGTTCATACCAGAAATAAATGTAATTAACAATATTTTTTTGTATTCAACATATCTCTCATATCATAAAATACATACTTATACCTGAAGATTACAAATTTGTCTCATAATATATCCAAGCTCCACATTTTCATACAGGCACAATTTCTAAAATTTAACTTGTAGTATCTCCAAACAAGGTAAGTACTTGTTTTACGAATATTGTGTTGACAATGTTCCGCTCTGTCTACAGATGAAAACCTTTATAACGGGGATTCCCATTCAAATTCCGGAGTTTATTTATTTTTGTGACAGTTTTACAGCGTACATTACCGCGTTGTTTAACATGGGGCTGAATGCGGAAATCTTTAGGCCTTTTGTAAATAGAACGGATTTAGGGATTGGCGGTAAATCTACAGTAAAAGAATTTAATATTTTATCGCCATGTGTTGAAGCGGATGTCTCTTATGCATTCCGATAAAGGATTCATAATCCTTAGGTTATGGGTTCAACCTCTACCGGACTACGCACTAAACATAAGAAATTCAACAAATTGTTACTGTGTAAATACAAACATTTGTAATTAATTGAGATAGGACAGTATGTTGTTAACCTGACTATTACAGTTTTAAGAGATTCGCGATTTATACTCATGATTAATAACTAACGGGACTTATTGCGTAAGTTTTTATATAATAAAATTACCTTTATTAACCCAACGTTTCGTCTACGTTGCAGTAGCCATGGTCACAGGCAGACTGACTATTAAAGTAAAAATTGGCTTTGACAGGGCTATACAGTTTAATTAGATAAAATGGATATGGAAAAACTATGACATCGTAAATGGACTTTTCATTAACTTGCAGAGGATATCAGGGTTTATGTATTGTTTTAATATGAGATAAATAACAATAATATCAACAAGTTCCACTTGTGTACCAACGCCATCTTCAGTGTTTTGTCATAAAGCATTTATCTACAGTACTATGCACAACAGCATCGAGCAAAGGGAACAAAACCAAGTTATTTGTGAAACAAATCTCGCTAGAAAGGTGCAAAGATCACGTCCGGCTTCTAGGGGCGTGCTCCGGAACGGCTCTTGATTTTCTCCTGTTTATTGCATTCAAGTCCAGGGGAATACTGAGCTGGTCTTTGTAATTACAAATGGAGTATTAATTAACGGGGACGAATAAATATATAAAATGACAGTGAAACGAATATTTTACGAGTGAATATATAGCAATGATACGGTGATTATTCTTATTAGGGAATGATGATTCTAGTTCTGTTATCAAGACTAGGTGATATAGGAATATGTAAAACCAACATATTGTTCGTCACTTGTCATTATGTGTGCTGACTACTTATCGTACAAGAGGGTTCAAAGTAAACAACGCAGTCCTCTGTACCTCAAGAAGTTGCAATGATGTTTATAAAACTGTCTATAAGACTAATGGCTTTACGTCACTAAAGAGATATGCCGAGCCTAACGATCGCCACCTGAAAGATCCTGACAAATCTCTCTTGCTTCACTCACACCCATTAACCTTACTAATCCTCTGTTCTTCACGCTGCTGATGTTAATAGAAAGTTTAAGGAATATTCAGAACAATTAGGAATATCAGTACATGAATTAACGATAAAGTGATAATGCAATAACTATAGTAGTATCTACAGTCCCACAAGGGATAATAGTCATAAACAATAGTTATGACATTACGGTCGCATTTAATTTTCCACAATCGAACACAATCAGATAATTTGCGTGTGAATTAAATTATCCAAATCGACAACAATGTGGCATTGCTTTAATGCTGATTTATTAACTACTGTTATTATAAAATGAACTTCATGTTTTGTACCTTCATCTATCTATTTTGTATATTTTATGTTAAAGGGTGTGAGTGAAACAAGAAAAATTTGTCAGGATCGTTCTAGATGGCGATCAACAGTCTCTATCTGAATATACATATGTATGAATCTTATTCTTATGTAACTTTCTTCATATTAATGGCGGCTGTATAACTATGGAGGTCGTGATGACAATAATTGTTTAAAAAAATAGAGACAGGTTACTAGTTCTTTGGCCAATAGATGTCATTTCAGTCTAGTATCCAAGTCACCTGCTACGACAAACCGAAAAGAAAATAATGTAGTTGGCTGTCCACGCTCTAAATAGCACGGTTATTTCAAAAAGAGTTTTCTCCAATTAACCGCCTTCGTGGAGGTTCTAAATCATTTTTGAAACCGTTTACAGCGCGCCTTACATAAGAATTAGCTTCGGAAATTGTGTAGTGCTTACGGCGCAATTTTATTGAGTCTTAACTCTGCGTGAAAGCCCGTATTGCATTTCCAACGAAGCCAGTAGCACAAAATGTTTTCTAAGAAACACTTTTCTTCAAATTTCGCTCAAAATCTGCACTCGGTATTATTTTGTTAACGGCCGCTGAGGCATGCCCTTTCCTGTTGTGAAAGTTGTGATAAGTACACAATGGGAAACAATTTCTGATTGGTGGATATTTCGCCGAATAAATTGTTAAGGGATTTACGGGAATTGATGAAGTGTTTACGTTTTCACTTTTGTTATTTACATTGTACCTACGTGTGCTAAACTTACTTATATCATTTCTAAGTAATAATTTATTTATAGATTTAAGAGATTCGCGATTTATACTCATGATTAATAACTAATGGGACTTATAATATACTTATAATATAATTATACGCGTAAGTTTTTATATAATAAAGTTACCTTTATTATTAACCCGAGGTTTCGGCTACTTTGCAGCAGCATTGGTCTAAAAATATACGCGATAAGTCCCGTTAGTTATTAATCATAATTTATTTACTTCTTCTTATTCAATAGTCAGATAAGACAAATGATTTCACGAGCATTCACCCTTCCGGGGTAGTAAGAGAATGGGGGTCTGTATCTCAGCTGAATTTAGATTCAAGGCCCTAACGATTGAGCTACGCCGAATCATCATAGCCTTTAAAACCATTCAGTATCTCCTAAGTCACTTTTTAGCAAACATGGAACATTGGTGAAAGGTTGCAAGCCCATCACCCAATTAATCCCTTATACCCCTTGTCCATAAGTCGCATCCTACGACAAGCTGAACACAACGGCAGCTACTTAGCATTCTTTTAATGTCCCCAACTAACACGGAACAAAAATCTTGTTCACTACAATTTTAAAGTATCTCCTCTAAAACTCCGTTTCTGAAGCTGCATTTCGAAATTAGAATTCAATTTGAAATCCCTGTCTAAAGTAAACACCGTACGAACGGATTACCCGCTTCAAAGAGAACTCGACTCAAGACTTTGTAGGTCTAAGACAAAGACTTTCGTCGCACTGGAACTTACGAAGTCAGCTGTCAGCGTGATCATCGCAAAGCCAGAGCTCCTTATTTAAATATCCTGCGACTCGTCTAGGAGTTTTATAGAAGAAACCTGCTCTTAGTTTACTTAGGTTTTATTTCAGGTGGCTTAGAGGTTGGAGCGAAGATATGGTTCTAAGGTTTCAAGTTCGATCCTTAGAGCATTTAATTGTTATCTACAATATTTAAAAAATGATTTTTTTGAGATAAATTACATACTTTCATGTACTTTAATCTCTTTCAGGGCGGACAGAACTTCAGAGACATGATAATAACTTCTAAGCTATATAATGTTACCTTGAATATTGGGGTTGTGATGCCATATGAAACATTGATGACAGGTTCCTAACCCATTTCTTAATAGATTAGTCGTCTAATCCTAGTACCTAAGTCGCCTCCTACGACATGCCGGGAAGAATGGCATCTGTTTAACATTTTTTACAACCCATACGGCACAGCACGAAACAAGGAGACAAACATTACCTAGTTTTAATTTAGTTGTCTATGGTTTATCAACTAAGGGATCAACTCAGTGAAAGTTTTAAATACAAATATTTATTTTGAATATGATATTTAATCAATTGTAATGCCAAACTGGCTAAATAAGTTCGCTTTGGGATAATATTTCGATCTTCAGTTGGAACGCACCGAAAAACAATGGAACTTCGTTATTTTTCGGTTGCAGCGGCTTGCGGCGTTGGCAAAACCATGGCGACGGAATAACAAGGAGTACAAATGCCATGACATCAGTGTTTGTACTTTGACCGACTTAATCAACATATGAATGGCTAATAAAGTATTAAAAAAAACTAATTAAATACTAGTAATAAAAGTTCATAAGAATATCTAGTGTAAGAAGTGTAAAAAACGTACATCAATAAACTAAATATGGATCAACATGGAAACACGCGCCACTCGGAAGTCTTTAAAGAATATAAACATATTATTTACTAATGTTGTTTTTATTGGTTGTGAAGGTATGCTCAATTCGTAGAATACTACCAGCGAAAACAACGATTTCCCTGAAATGTTACGCGTATTTACCTCGTTCAACAAAAGTTTCTCTTATCAATTTATTAATATAATATAATGTATAAACATGCTAGTATAAGGAAAATAATATAGATGGTAAATTAACGCCTGTATAGATTAATAGTAAGCGTAGGCGAACGACAAATGACTCACCATCTGTGACATCGATTACGAATTTTAAGTAGCTAAAATCTTAATAGATGACTTGAACTGGAAATGATATTCTTTTCTTTTTGATTTTTCTATTAAATATAAGCGGAGGGTCATTTATTACAAATAATAAAATAAATATAATTGTTTATTGCCATAAAATAAATCTTTTAAGACCAATTGAATTTTCACAGTTCAGATACAACGATAAGCACTCAATCCTCTGTTCCCCAAAAGGTATTTCGGTAACAAAGAGTAAGTACACAATACACACTCCCTTTTTTGCCATCTCCGAAATTTCGAAGGCATGTTGGGTATGGATCACTTGATAGACCGCACCCAACTTGACAGGTAGTGAACCGTATATGAGCACTTGCTATTACCTATTCCGAAGGATATGCAGTTTTCCTCACGATGTTTTCCCTCATCGTTAGCGACTGTAAATTATGTACGTAAATGAAAAACACATTTAGATTTCATTCATTGTCTTTTGTTCTTATAAACTTAAACCTTATAAAAAGTTACTGCGACTGCTCTTTTGGCGTTGACTCTACATACATAAACAGCTCATACATCTATGACATAAGTTCGAGTATTAGTACCAGCGCAGTACCCAAGTCTGACCATTAAGCCACATAGCATATAAGGGAAGTTTCGAATTCGACTAGCGATTACACGTTTGGGAAAACCCCGTAACTTCGCAAACTAGTTTCAGCTTCAAGGTTACCATCTGCATAATATTATGTAGCGACTGAACCCCAATTATAAGTCCTGACTTTCGTGTGACGTTAGAATATAAACGTCGTCGTGTGTATATGCAAAGGTGTGTGGATGTCAAGAAAGTGTGAAAATTAATGATCATAGCTAAACAGATAATTGTGAAATACGGATTGAAGAATGACGATGTATTGAAAACAGAGAACAGATATATTGAGTTTAGAAGCATCTTTACTATGAAGGGTAGGTAAAAATGCGCATAAAAGTTCAAACCTACCTCGTTAATACATGCAAGTATAATAAAGTTCAACCCCAAATACGTGCTAGTATTCTGAATAATGAAACTGCTCTTTTAGGGAAATAGTTTCCTAAAAATAAGCCTTCTTCAAGTTTACTTATTTCTAAATAAATCTGAGGCGTATTAATATTGTAAATAAATAAATATCAAAGGCACCTTAGTAAATGAAAAGTATAAGCCTCACTTTCATTATTACAAACAAAGCCTTAGTAGTGTTCCAGATAAGTAAGCCGAGACGTAAAGCAGTGAACGCGACGTTAAATTTCCATACAAAGCGAGTGCAGGCGACCGGAAGCCAACGACTCACTTGACCAGAATCGCACTTCACCCCTCCACTACCAGCTATGAAAGAACAGCCTATTCTGTAGGTGGAAGTAAAAGAAGTATAGGTTGAAACGTAAAACAAAAAATAGACTATCTTGGTCATCAAATCTTGCGACGTAATGAGAGATCGCGTGGCTAAGTGCGGAGGAGCAAATTTTGTGATTTATGTTCACCTCAACACTTCGTGGTAATCAGACAGTCAATACCTAATGTGACAGGTGCTATATAGAATGCAGATAAACGATTTCCCTCCTGGAATGTCTAAAAAGTGTATATTCACGTCAAAGGTATTATTTATAAGAGTATAATAATATATTAATGCACTACAACCTTTGTTACAGACGGTGACCAAGGAGTATATCCAGTAAAGATGGAAGTTGTGGTTCATTTCAAGTGTAACTAACGACTGTCTTAACCAGAATCACACTTCACTACTCCACTACGAGGCTATGAATTGAGAACAGCCTAAACGGAGGCATATTAATAGTCAGGTTTTATTTTAACGCTTCATACTCGTAGCTTTCGTGTCTTTTGCCAGCTATTGATATATCAGCGAGTAAAAATTTCAAAACAAAAAGAATAATGCACAATATTGTAAAGTTTATGGTTTTTTTTATTGGTAGATTTGCACCACCCGTAACACACGGAGTAGTTAAAAGCATTTATGATAATAATATATTACACATTTAAAAAACTCTATATTTCATGATTCTATTACTACGAATTTCTTCTCTGAACTAAGTTTCAACAAAACATTATAAGAAAAGAGTTATCATAAAAAAATACTACTCGCAAACATACTCAAGCCCTTCAATCTCTCTCCAAGACCCAATATTTTTTCACACACGTTTAAAACAACTATAAAGTCTGTGAAGTGTGAAATGAAACATTTGAGACAAGTTCTAGGTCGACGCCCGATAAGTTCACTGACCCCTTATTCTTTCTTAGAAGAAAAAACAACTTATTAGCATTTTATTTGCCTCCCAGGCTAAAATGGCTCTAAATACTATTTACACGTCAACAGCCAAATAATTTCGTTCACTTGTTGCTAATGACGCTTCCGCAGGCGCAAGTGACCCTTTTGAGATCTTGCAAGAAGCAATCTCATCTAATCTCGTCCTTTATTAAGTATGCCACCTTCTCGTTTAGGTATAATGACGCCATTACACTTACGTCGCGTCGTCCTGGCTGAGTAAAATGGGGATGCGGTTGCGTGATCCAACTTAATTAAGTATCAAGTGCGGAGGTACCTTTAGACTAGCTGTTTCTGTGTAACATGTATTGGAAAGTGGGAGTGACTTTGGAACTTTTATAAGTGAAAAGGATATGTTGTTTGTGTATGGATCTAGTTAATGAAGAAGTAATTTAGGTTCCTGTTCGGGTAATAAAAGCTAAAGTTTGGATTGATAAAGCAAAAGGTTATCTAGGACATTTTAAATGTGTTAACTGAGAAACTAAAAAACTTGGTTTTAAAATCGGCAAACTAGAAGGCAATTTTAATTGTATGTGAATGCAAAGATTACTCAATTTAAAATATAGAACGCTATGGCTGCAGCAATGTTTCTATTTAATATTAATGTTTGTGTAAACGTGATATATGCAGTGAAAAAAGTGTTCCTTTCTTTTTTTCTAGTGCCTACAATTAGATAGAAAGATCCTGGATGAGTTTATGTCCATACAAATGATACACTAACTTACATATGAATACTGTGTTTGTTTGAACCGAAATTAATATCATAACGAGTGAAACAATATCATGAGCTACATCCGTATGTACAGAGACAATATTGCCTAACCCAAAATCTGCCAAATCACTTACAACGAGGGAGTTAATAAGCCATAACTTCCTTAGAACCCTGAGAGCTTACACAAAACGTATTTAGGAGTTCATTTGTCACAGAACGGGAAACAATCTTATCTGGTTTCATGCTTAATTAAGTATTCAACCTCCTCGCTTAGATGACGTCGTAAAACTTGCGCTGTCTTGAATGGTAATGGGTGCGAAAATGTTCTGCGGGAATCGTTGCGAATGAAACTCGTAGTACGAAAGTTTATGGCTTTAAAAAGATATAAATTAATTAAAATAATTATAGTAACAACTTTATTACTTATAAAATATTGATAGTTTTACATCGAATTTTGTCAATCATTTAACTTTGTTATCTTTGTATTTTGGATTATCTCTATGTGCTACAGGTCACACCCCTTGACGCTAGGCGGTATCCAGATAATCCACACCGCAAAATACCATAGCCTATGGGGATCGCTGAAGTCACGATCCGCTCGTTATAAAGGGAACTAAATAGAAGAAAATCTCTATGTATTACGCCTGATTCCCTGCAGAAATCATGGATCCCTATCTTTCGCGATCCTAACAAATCACTTTCACATCATTTACACTCATACATCTCCTCATTCACACTTGGCCGTTATAGGTACTTCTTACATCACCCTTTTCAAAATGGCGTCTATCTGACTGTATGGGTTTTCAACTTTCACTGAGCTGCTGGTTTTGCTGACGAACGTTAGACGACTGTACGAGTGTGTTTTTACACTACATAATGCGCGTCAAACAACACCGAAGTAAACAAAAGGTTAACCGTAATACTTACGCCGTTTAGGGTCCTAACAGATGTTGCGGGAGTCAAGCATGATATTTTTGTAAACTTTCTTGCCGGTCGTTACGGATGCCATCATAGGGCAGTTGGGCGACCTTTCTGCGTAATAGACGATGGGCAGTGACGTAATTGTGTTTTGTTGCAGACCTAGGGACAAAAGAGTGAAATGGAGTTGGCTCTCTTGTGTTTGTTAATGTGAAGTTTTGGCGGTGTGATAGTATATAGAGTGAAAAACGTGTGTTTATGTCAGGTTGGTAAATGTAACTAGATCATTCTATTGTTTTTAAGAAATTGGGCTAGCATATATTGTGAAATTACTTTATAATAATAATATGTATAAACATAACAAACATTTTATATTACAGTATGCCGTTTTTAGATAAGTGTCTTCATAGAACCTCAGTCAGAAAGAACCTATTTTAAGGGTAATATAGATTACTAGGTATCGATTTAAACAAGAGCTTTGAATTGCCAACAATCTTCACTAGGTGACTCAAAATCGTTATTTTCATGTAACCTGCCATATACGTAACCGCATATAAACCTGACCTTTCTCGTCAACAAAAACAATTTATTTCTGCCCCGTCTAGCTTTAAGTTGTCCAGTCGAGTAAAAGTTTTGAGAGAACAAATACACAACCCTGACACGTCGTGTGCCAAAAGGGGCTTTACAAGGTAAAGTTGATCTTCTATTCTGTGCTAACTTTGACCTCCATTCGATGGACTGGAACTCGACTTTTCTTAGGTCTTTTTAAATAATTGGAAGGTTCAACGATATGTCGGGTAAACGTTTGGTGTATACTTTGTCATTACATTGCGACATATATTACATTAAATATTAATGTAATATATGTCGCAATGTAATGACAATGTATATATATATAATATGTATAAATTAATATATATATATTAATATATATATATATATAATATATATATATATATATATATATATATATATATATAAGTATATATATATTACATTAATATTTGTGACTTTACTTTTATTATAGTTTACTACGGCTTGTCTTAAATGATAAATAAAATATTAATTGCCATCACTTAAACATAAATAAATAATAATTTGATACGTTTAACGAAAACAATACACGGTCTTGTGGCTTCAAGCCATTTCTTCCAAACAATTGCTGAAATAGAGTTTAGAGACTTACGTCATAATTCTTATATTTTGTTATAGAGTTTCAAACTTCACGACATGACAACTTTGCGACTATTAGCACACAAGATTATAAAAGCTTGCGTCATGGAGTTCCAAGCTCGTCTTTAGTTCATAAAGCCCGTAAAGCCGCTTCTTCTTGCAGAATAATTAATGAAGGAAAATATTCTATTAGTTAGAGATATATTAAGTCGTTATATTATTCCCGTTTCATCCTAACGAGCAATTAGGGTAAATTGTTTCCGTATTTATGTACAGAAAAGAACGTAATTACCAACTACATAAATAATTGTGCTACTTATTCTTTCCTTCCTTTACGGACCTCCTTCTACTTACCTTTAATTAGAACGCTAATCTCGCTCTAGCTAGAATCACAAATGAGCGAACGATGAATGATTCGGGGAAGGGAGGTCAATTAGTAATAATTCGTTCAATGATTAGCTTCGTTTGGATTTGGGAGTTGAATAGGTGTAACGAGCTATCACTTAACGTTTTATATATAAAGGTAATTAATAACTAGTTAATATGAATGTTTGATCAAATTATTCGCAGTTAAAGACTTATCGGAATGAATAGAAGTTTGTAATTAATAATATAAATTCTAAATTTTTCTAATCTTTCTCCAATAACAACCTAAAACTTACGCTATCATCTTCATAACCTTTGGTGATACTATACAAGAGTATGTAACAATAGCACAGCAATAACCATATACAATTACTAAGCAGAGTCCTCACAAATCACGCTCTATGCAGCGAGTTGCTTTCATAATTTATGTCACACTATTATTGAGCATTGCTCTGTTTGTATTCATAAGCTACTGTGTCTACGTGTACTGACAGCTGTGTTCTGCTTTTGATAGAAATGCCTGCTTATGTTATATCTATTTAGTGATTGTTATCTACATATTATAAGTATTTTTTCTTAAATTTACGTTGAATAGTACCCTTAATAGAAGTCTTAACTGAACTTACCAAGGGGTTTTTTGAATGGGTGTAATAGTATCATGGGTACAGGGTTCAAATCCCACTTGAGCATGTATCAATGGAAAATGAAATTTAATGAATCTCCATGTACATTTTCGTAATAAAAACACATTTACGAAATGCATCGAATTATTCGGTAAAGGAACACATCGTGAGGAAACCTACCTGTTCGTCGAACAGGTAATAGTTAGTGCTTGTAAATGGCGACATGGCTGATCACCTGTCACATTAAGTACTTACTATCTGGTCAACACGTGGGTTTGAGGGTCCATAGAATTACTACCTTCGCAATTGCGGAGATGGAAACCTGAACCTCTGACTACGCAAGGGTTAATGGTCGTGAATGCGTTTGTTTCTTTTTTGTTTTGTAATAGTGTCCTAAATATTATTAAATTGTTTGTAGCTCAAAAGTCAAGGGCTAGACTCTGTATCAGTGGGTACAAGGCGCAAACTTCGGAGCATGTACTAATAAAAAGCAACACATGAATTCAAGGTGGCCACGCATTTTCTGCCTCCGAAATTGCGTAGATGGACACCTGAACCTTTGAATACCACGCAAGGGTTCATGATCGTGAACACGTTTGTCGTTTTGTATTGTGTATTAAAATACTTATTTAGCCTTTTTCGTAATAATGAGAGTTTGCCTGCCCTGCCTACACCTACCAGTTTTTGTGACTTTATTACATCTTAGTAAATTAAAATTAATACTTCGTAAATCTAAGTTTTTGAAGTTTTTTTATAACCTTTAGTCATTCTTACGACATTCTGGTATAAACGCACAGTCAGCAGTCTATTAACGGCCTACCCTAGTATAAGGCCGGGTACACCTATTATAGTAGAACTTTTCAAGTAATAATTTTATATTGCATAACAACTAATAGCATAAACCTCTTTTCGCAGAATATCGTTTGGCATTAACTCATTTAGCATACATTGAAACCCATAATTCTGTAAGTCAGAATTATCTGTACGCATAATTTTGGTATCGATAATAATCACAATGTATAATCATCACATCGCAGAAAGTTCAAAACCAGACTCATCTTTTGGCATATATTTCTTATCCATAACTATTTAAAAGTAGAACCATCATTTCGCATAATGCTTACAGCAAGAATCATCTTTTATGGTTATTGCAACACTTTTCTAATCAGGCGTTATCATTTTTACTATTGCTATTTGTTGGAGGTAGTAATCACATGAATCATTATTAGTTGTCGGGTACCCTTAGTTGTCATATCGTTATTAATGATAATTATTTGGTTTTTATATCCTTGCCCATGAGAGCATGTTCGTTTCTGGCACTCGCCGCCCGCTGCCGCGGCACGCTCGCTTCGCTCGCTCGGCTCGTGCATAAGAGGTCACAGTTCTATTTTTTTTTTTTTTTTTTTTTTCGTCAGGAAATCCCCACGGATACCCGCCGGCTCTGGGGTGCCGGAGGGTTATGTCGGACTCGAACCGACTAAAACCTGACGGTGACCTTCGGGTGCCTCATTGGCTAGGGCCGCGGGAACGCGTGAGCATAACATCACGCGACCCCGACCGAGGCGGCGTCCGGCAATGGGCACCGGACCCTGTCCCGAGCTAACGCTTAGGGCGGAAGGGGAGATTCTCCCGCCCGAACCCTAATGGGAGGCGCGCAGGTCACGCGCACACCATCCCGAGGCCGTAACTAGCGGGGGCACACATACCCCAGTATGGTGCCCCACCCGCCTCAAGTGGGGGGGAGGAGGCCGTGGAAAGCCCTCCTCCTAGCCCCGGCTCTCCGGCGGCGGATCCGGTGAGAGGAAGGGTCCAACTCCCGCTCCCTCTCCGCCGCCTCCTTCTGCGAAATCACCACTTCGCAGAAGTCCAGAACCGCTTGCCAAGCCCCTTCGTCACCGACCATGGAACTGACCAAGGCCGGCAAGGACAGGGCACACCCCACCGCTGCGACGAGACAACGGCGCTCTTCAGCCCAGGCTGGGCACTCCACTAGGGTATGCTGCGCCGTGTCGTCGTCACAGCCGCAATGATGGCACTCGGTCGTTGGCTCCCTACCGGCGATCCGGTGCAGGTAATGGCCGAAACACCCATGGCCTGTTAGCACCTGCACCATGCGGTAGGTCAACGACGCCGATCTGTCCGTCCACTCCCGTAGGACCGGACGGACCGCCCCGACAGTCCGGCGGCCGGCACTTGGTTCCGCCAGCCGCTCTCGCCACTTGTCCAGTACGGACTGCCAGGCTTGGAGTTTCCGCACTCTCACCTCCCTGGGAGGAGGGTCTTCGTTCCTTTGGCGGAGGGCCGCGCGCCAGCGGTATATGGACGCTTGCGCCTCCGCCTCAAGATCCCAGGGGGGACTTCTTGCTAGGACGCAGGCCGCCTCGTACGATACCGTGCGGTATCCGCGTATAACCCCGACGGCCATTGCCCTCTGAGCTCTTCTCAGAGGGGTGAAGATTCGGGCCGTCAGGGCTCCCGCCCACACGGGTGCTCCATACAGCGCTATGGAGCGCACTACACCAAGGTAGAGGCGACGGCGTCCTTCCAACGGCCCCCCGACGTTCGGCATTACTCGCCGCAGCGCATTCGCCGTTCTTACGAGTCGGGGGGCGAGCAGCTTGAAGTGCTCGCGGAAACTCCATCGGCTATCGAGGGTGAGCCCAAGGTACTTGATATGGGACTCCACCCCGATACGAGTGCCACCAATCACGATATGGGACCCGGCTGGTGGCGCGCGCCGAGGGCCATGAAAGCAGACCGCCTCGGACTTATGCAGCGCCACCTCGAGTCCCAGTTGCCTTATCCGTCTCACCACCTGCCACACCGAAATGGTGGCGAGACGGGATGCCTCCCTGAATGAGCTCCCTCGGGCGGTGACCAGCGTGTCATCAGCGTAACATGTTACGCCCGCGCCCGCCAGGAGCCTCACTCTCAGCACCCAGTCGTAGCCAACGTTCCAAAGCAAGGGGCCCAGAACTGACCCCTGAGGAACGCCGCACGACATCTCCCACAGGTGCTGTCGGCCATCACGCCCAACACACGTGATAGTCCTCTCGCTAAGGTAATTCCCGATCAGCCTGCTCAGGTATTGAGGCACTCCGTGGTATCGGAGCGCCTCCCTGATGCAGGCCCAGGGCAAGGTGTTAAACGCGTTGGCTATGTCCAACGACACTGCTAGCAACACCTCACCCCGTGCCACCGCTTCCTCCGAGAGGGCCCTGACGCGAAGGACCGCGTCCACGGTCGATCGGCCCCCCCGGAACCCGTACTGCAAGGGTGACAGATCGGGCCCGACACGCGAGAGGTGCCCAACGAGGCGACCCGCTAGTACACGCTCAAAGAGCTTTCCCGCCTCGTCAAGCAACACTATTGGGCGATACGCCGAGGGAGACTCTGCTGGCCGCCCGTCCTTCTTCAGGAGGACAAGTCTTCCCACTTTCCACGCTTTGGGGAACCGACTTGCCTCCAGACAGGCGTCCAGCAGCTTTCTGTAATACTCCCCGAGGACCTCAAGAGACAAGGCCAGAGCTCGGCCCGGAACGCCATCCGGGCCCGGAGCCTTATTCAGCCGGAGCTTGAGAGCAGCCGCACGCAACTCGGCCTCCGTCACCGCCGGCGCAGGACAATCAGGCCCCGCTCCTCGCGAGCGGGGAACCATTGCCGGCGGCTGCTGCTCGGCCCTTCGCGGAAATAGGGCCGACACGACGCTCTCAAGCAACCGGGGCTCGAGACTCTCCGTGAGAGGGGGCGCCCATGGGCAGAGTTTGCCCATCACCATTTTGTAAGGGCGCCCCCACGGGTCTGCGTTCAGAGTCTCGAGCAACTCCGCTCTGGCTCTGGCCTTGGCATCGCTGATGGACAGCTGCAGCCTCTTCCTACACGCTCTATACGCAGCGTACAGCTGTGCCTCCACGTCGGCGTCGCGGTTCCGCCTTCTTCGGAACCTGGTGTACCGGCGCCTCGCCGCTACGCAGCCCCTTCGCTGCTCGGCGATCTCTACGGACCACCAGTACACCTGACGCCTAGGAGATTTTGGCTGGGCCCGGGGCATTGCGGAATCGCAAACTGCCGTCATTGCGCCCCGGAACCACTCGGCCACTTGATCGATCTCCACAGGTCCGGCAGGAAGGTTAGGCCGGACCTGGACGATGGAGGCTTCCATCAGCAACTCCTTGTCTAACCTCATGAGGCACCACCTCGGGGAGGACCCATTGTTGTGTCCTCTGGGACGGACTCCAGTAACATCAGGAGCGGTGGAGAGATCGAATCGGATATACCGGTGATCCGACAGTGTCTCCACCGACTCCAAGACAGTCCAGTCGCGGACAGTGCGCGCGAGGCAGGGGGTCGCAAACGTCAAGTCTACGATGGACCTCCCCTGTTGGCGCACGCAGGTATGGGCCGACCCCCTGTTCAGCAGAACTAGGCCGGCCGACGCTGCCCACGACTCTAAAATCTCGCCACGACGATTAGTTGCGGGGGAGCCCCACAGTTGGGACTTCGCGTTAAAATCCCCCGCAACCAACACTTCTCTGGGTCGGGCACGAGATGTTAGTATGTGCCCGACCCCGTCGACAAATTGTTCAAACTCGGCGAGACTTCGGTTTGGGGAGAAATACACGGCGACCAATAAGATCTCTCCCCAAAGGACTGCCACGTACCCCGGGCCCCTCCCGATGAATGAAGGGGGCGGTACGTTCATCCCAGAGGACACAACGGCGACCAAGCCATCAGAGGCCCCGAACCAGCTGTCCGGGACGAAATAGGGCTCGGCCACCACGGCGACATCGATCATCCACTGCGCGACCGACTGAAGAAGGAGATCTTGAGCGGCGGCGCAGTGGTTGATGTTCGCCTGTAGGAGGCGGAATCGAGGCATTTAAGCCTCCATCGCCTCCTCTTCCCTGCGTGTGGCTGCAGGGGGTGCCGGAGCTGAAGCCGCGGGTTGCACCCCGGTCCCTGTGGCGCAGACTCGTTTTTTGCCCTTCGAGGGGCGGGACCCGGTGCAGCCCTTGCTGCCCGCCCTGTGGTCTGCGGGCCTTTTCAGGGCGGCGCAGAGGTTACAGTGGGGCGGATTCCCACACTGTCCAGCTTTGTGGCCGGGCTGACCGCAGCGATAGCACTCATCGCTGCGGTCCGTCTCGGCGGTGCACACGTGCCTCACGTGCCCGGCTAGGAGGCACCTGTAGCACCGCTGGGGTCTTGGGTCCAAGAGTTGAACCCTGACCGAGACGAACCCGACCAACAGGCGTCCGGCCACTACCTTTTTTGCCGCGGCGGTGGGGCACCTGACCCAGGTGGTGCCCGTTCCCGCCGCAGAGAACTTTAGCTCCCCAATCTTAATTGCTTGGGGAGAACAGGCCCCGGCCTTTGCGACCGCCTCGGTGACCTCCTCGGGGGTGACGGAGTCGTCGAGCCCCGTCAGCCTCAACTCCGCGCACTTTACGGGCCTGGACACCCTGACTAGGTCCTTGTCCAGGACCCCTTGGAGTTTTGCCGCCAGGGCATCTGCCCTGTCGGCGCTGGCGGCCCCCGGAAGCTCCAGTAGCCTCCCGCCGGTGGCAGTGTGGCGCACACGAACGCCCTGCGCTCCGAAGTCCTCGGTGGTCAGCTTGGTCTTGGCCACCCAGAGCACGTCAGCGAACGTGACGCCCTTCTCCTGCCCCTCCGGCGATATGGAGAGGACTACGGCTGACGTCCGAGGCGGTCGTAACCTTTGCCTTTCTTTCTTGGCCCCTCGCCCCATTGCCGGCGCGGGCCGGGACCCTGGCTGTTGTGGGCTGGGCCGGGCAGCGGCCACCGTCTTCTTTTTGGCCCTGCCCTTCCTCACAACTGTGGACCAGCCCTCCGCCATGTTGGGCGGTGCCGGGGGCAGGTGGCGAGGGGCCCCTTCCTCTGTTTGTCCCCCCCTCGCAGCGGGTCTACGTTTGTCGGCCGCAAGCGGCGGGCGGACACGGGCAGGGGCGGGCAGGAGGCGGCCCTCCAGCCCTGCGATCTTGGCGTCCATCATGAACCCAAGTTGGCTCATGAGGGACGCCACGAACTCAGAGTCCAGCCCCGATGGCCGGCTCTCCGGTGCTCTCGTTGGCGGCGCCGGCGCCGGGCGCGCCGCGCGGAACTCCTCCCTGAGAGCCGCCATTTCTGCTCGGAGAGCGTCAACTTGTCCCTGCAGGCGGGCATTTTCAGCCTGCAGGGCCTTCGTCTCCTCCGAGACATTGCGACCCCGAAGAGCCGCGACCGCATCGGAGATGGACTCCGCAGCTTCCTTTAGGGCCCTTATGCTGGTACCCTTGAGGTTCGCCGACTTCTGCGCGACCGCAAGGACAGCCCTTACGCCGTCCTCCGCCGCGTCCGCTATCCGGTCTGTCGACAATCCCCCAAGGGGGCCCCTCTCCGCCGCTTTTTTTCGGGCTAAAGCAGTCAGGCAGGCCACTTGCTCCTCTTTGGAGATTTCCACCTCCGCCTGCCTGACTTGGAGCAACTCCCTTTGGGCCTTGGCTCTCCCCACATATGCATCTGTGGTGGGAGGCCTGCCTCTCCCCCTCTTCACGGGGGCGGAAACCGTGGACCCTCTGTCCGTGTCGCTCCCCGATCCCTGGGAGCCCTCGTTGCTCCGCACTTGTCGCCGCTTGCGGCCTCTTTCAATTAGAGGCGAGCCACGGCTCGCCTGCCTTTCGATGTCGGAGCTTACCTCCAACATCGGTCCCTCGTCCCCACTGGGGACAACTGACGAGGGCCGGGATTCCCCGGACCCTCCCTCCTGCGTTATTATTTTGTTATTTTTATTTGGGTTCAAATCCATTTGGTTCCCACGAGTTCCGGGTTTTTGACGCTGCGCCGCCGCAGTGACCCGGTTGCGACGGCGCCCCTACTACGCCTGGGGGGACAGGACTTCCCCCAGGGTTGGCCGCTAGTGACTGATCAACCCGCCAGCCGCTCTCTCGAGCATCCCGACGCCGCGCGAGGCCCATGTGGGCGCCCCAACGCCGGGAATTGGGGATTTTTTATAGAGGTTGTCTCCTCACGGTCCGGGCGGCTAAGCCAAGACCCTCGCCCCTGTCTGAAGCCGCTAGACTTGACAACGACACTCCAGAACAGGATTACGAGTTAGTCGGTGGCAGTGCAGGTTCTCTGCACCACCAGCCCAGCCACACCATTGGCCCGACCAAGTCCCCATCCCGCACCCCGTCTGACAGAACAGACGGGCCAGGAGGGGTCACCTCGAGGCAATTAGTTTCACGGCCGATCGCTCGACCGCTACTCACAGGGTGGGCCACGTGAAGGCTTGCCTCATACACCCCCACAGTTCTAACCTAACCTAACCTAACCTAACCTACGCATTTTTAAAGAAGAAAGTAACCCAATCTATATTATTCTAATTGAAATTCTATGATCTTCATAGTATGCCTAGTCAAATTATGCCAAATAATCTGTACTCTAAATGAACGTTATGCTAAATGATATTATACAAAATTTTAACTATGCCAAAGGTAAATATGCCAATAAAAATTCTACTATCTTAAATGTATGCCATTCTAAATTCGGTCATAAGCACATTATGCCTAAAAATATTTATGTCAAATATTTTTTATGCCTAATAAATGATCGACTAAAGAAGTTTCTGCGAAGTCAGTTATCCCAAATAGGTTTCGGAGTATCAAGTTTCTACCAAATAGACCGCACCCATAAGGCCTTACGCCGTAAATATCAAGAAATTTTACATTTACCCTCCCAGCTGGCATTGATTTAGCTTAGATATTTTATTTATAGTTTTATTATTAATATATTTATAATTAATATAGTATAACAAGTAAGTTAATTTTTTAACATTGGTTTTATAAGTGTTTTCATGTGAATACAGTTGTAACTAAATATATCTGTAATAATCCAAGGGAGTTATAATAACAATATGTTTATGTGTAACAATAGAAGGCGTTAATTAAAACAGTTCCCAAAAGCACAACACATTGACAGCGCTGTCCTGAAGTTCCCTGAAATTGGGGTAATTTCGTGACAGACCAAGTTGCCACATAAAAAGTTAGGCAAAGTTAGAGCCAGCTGCCACTGCGGATTTCCTCAGCATGTAATATTCTATGGCCATTCCTTAGTACCTAAAGTGTGATAAAATCGGCATGTCTCGGAAAAATACGACTGAAGAAGACTCGGAAAAATTCTATAGACATAATAAGGTTCTAGTGCTTGGGCTTGTACAGAATGTGACTAGTTCTTAATTCTCATTTTAGTACATCGAATACGATTAAGTGACGACGGATTTTCGTAGGTCATTTTGTGTCATAATATGCCAAAATATTAATTTATATTACATAATATTGTCGTCTCTGTCAATGTTATGTTTTTGTGTTGATTCAATGACATTTTATTATTGTAAGAAAAACCTATTTTTGTGCTTATCTATCGCTAACATCTAAAGTTTTTTGGAACTCATTACCCATCTAATCTGTCCCGTTTATTCTGGGAAGAAAAAAGCTTCCCAGCGCGTCCTAAGAGGCGACTAAGGCACTAGGCGTAAATGAAATCTATTGGGCGATAGGCTAGGAATCAGTCATCAAATATTCATTATTAATCATCATCATCATTATTCATTATTAATATTTCCATACTACATCGCAACCCCAATTATTATGCTAATAAGAGAAGAGAGAGAGAAGTTTCATGTCCCCAAGGTCCTATCCACCTCGAAAGAGATCAATGGACCTGAATATGTTCTCATATAATCCAACTATTTGTGTATCAGTTTGAAATGTTTACGTGTTAATAATAAGGGTGGATTACTGGAAACGGTAGTTAATAGAAGTATCGTTTGAATATTGTTTGCTATGGAATTTTGATGAATTATTTTATATTATGGAAAACAACTGGAACTGATCTCATCGCAAGTTGAGTTTGAAGTAACAATATTGTTAATGTTGTGAAGAGAAAATAATGTTATTTGTAAGAGAATTTATATGAAAATGTTATTTCTTATTCAGTAGCAGCTTGGAGTAAATTAATTAATAATTTATTATGTTTCGTAACTTATTGTAATTATTATTCATTAAGACACATTATAAACTATTAAGGATTACGACTTACGTTAATACCAGTGAAATAGTAGCGGATACATATTTGGCAGGCGCAACAGATAGCAAATATTGCATGACACGGAAACTAACTTTGCTAATAACTTTCGGCAGGCGCATATTATACTTAGAAGCTCAATTTATCAATGTATATTTTTAGTTCATGATTAGTAAACTTCAACTGTTCTATGAAAATATAATGCTAGTTTTACCTTATGATTCGATAACTCAGTTGTTTAGGGCTGTATCAGAAGATTTAGAAGAAAAAAATCTCTAGCATGTATCAATGGAAATTAAGTACCTATCCTCTATTTTATATATTAAATATTTCACAATAAAAATGCGAAATGCGCCGAATACTATGGTAAAAAAACCTCGTGAGGAAATATATGAATCTCCGAACTGGTAACAGTCAGTCCTTTTAAAGGGCAACACGGCTTACTACCTTTCATTGAGTACTGAGTACATTCTGATCAACATGTGGATTTGGGGTGGCTAAAGAACTACTACCTCCGCAATTACAAGAATGGACATCCAAATCACTTACTATTCCGCAAGGTTTTCAAACCTTAGCTAACACAACTGCAAATGCATAACGATATAACGATAAAACAGTAAGTGTCATTTGTTTGTGAAATTACAAATAAATTTATTAATAAAATTGGAAAAACAGTTATTTTATTTACATTCAACCCCTATTCTTTGGCTCATCTGGACATTTGTACTATAATAATAATAATAATATTTGGATATTATCACACCAATTGAACTAGCCCCTTGGTAAGTACATTTAAGACTTGTGTTAAGGGTACTAGTCAACGTATATTTAAGATATGTATATGATCGCGCCACGGAGGTCGTCACTAAAGTTAAAACGATTTCTAATACCTCGCGAACTTCGCACAGAGTTGAGCAGAGTCAAATTCTAAAGAGTTTTCGGCCTTATCTTGCAAATTGAATGACAGGCGTCCGTCAGGAACATTTCCTTCGACTTAATTACTTGATAACATTCACGGTTGTAATTAAAATTTTCTGCCCTAGCTCGGTTAGAAAAGGTATAACTTGTAAACGTAATATTTAATGCTAACTAGGCGTCTTTTTTCTTAGAATAAGACTAAATGACGCAGGGTAAATGGAATCTAGGACAATACCTATAAATTAATGTCACACCCATAGTCCAAGTCTTAAATGAACTTACCGGGGAGCTGTAATTGTGTCCTAAATATTATTATTATTATAGTACTGTGCAAGGTAAAGCCGAGAATATAATAAATCCACCCCAAAATGGATAGAAAGTAAGTCTTTGCATACTACCACAAAAAAGTAGCAAAATTTTTTTGCGCTGTCCTCTATAATACATATGTACATTTACTCACGCCTCTACTTCTCTAACGGGATAGGCACATACTACCGATCGCCCCACCTGGAACGATCCTGTCTAACAACGTAAGTATATGCATAGCTCTTCCAATCATAAGCCAAAAGTAACAAAGGTTTAATACACTGTATTTCTATTCACCTATGCTTATACAAAGTTAGCGTACGCTTACAATCAGTTCGATACAAAATGCCGCATCGTTCCATCAATCATCCCACCCTCTCTATCAAAGGATGCTTGATAGCAAATTTGTATCACAGCTGCGATGCAGGCTTCATTGAACGTTGAAATTATGATGATGTTTGTGTAAGGTGCGTCGAATTTGGAAAATTACTGTTTAATGGGAAATAGGTTGGCAGGTCATCGCTCAATAACCTATTGCTGTGTACGGGTAATAATTATTGACTATCGCGGGGAATAGTTTGGTGTCTTATTACTGTTTAACTGATATATAGTATTGAAATGAAGATTCGTTCTGGTGTATATTAAGGTTAAATTTTTAGGAAATATAATAAAAAATTCAGGAAATATACAGCAGATTTGAATAAGCTAGATAAAACGAAGACTTTGCTTACTCCTCTACAGGAAATTGGGCGTGATGTGCATGTATATATGTTATGTCAAACGAAGATTTTCTCTCATACATACATACCTACACATCAAGCCTGATTCCATGTAGAGGAGTAGGTAAAGATTACGGAGCCCCATTTGTCTCAATCCTGACAGACCACTTTCGCTTCATTGACACTCATACATCTTCTCATACACACTCGGCGGAAAATAAAATGAATTTCTGTAATAAATCCTTTATATTCGATTTTCATACAAGAGTTCTATCCTGTTTTCTGCATCTGTCATAAACGAGAACCGGTTATGAATCTACAAGCAATAATCATATTCATTTCAGGATATTTATTCATATTTCTATCGCGAATTCGTTCCACGGCAATGAACGAGTACAGTCAACAAAAAGTTTCCCGAACACAATCGCACGCATAAATATTGGATAAACAGAAAGCCCAAATTGGATAAGTTTTGCTCGTGAATATTTTATTAAAGCTTTCCCTACTATTGCGACTAAAGTATGTGTGCTATTGAGACATATATTGGTGTAATATTTGATTAGAATATTTATTTATTCATGAACAATATGCACTGTAAAATTTATTAAACTATTCTTAAAAGTAACATTTATATCTATACAAACAAAATAAACTTTTTTTTAAAATAATAAAAGCAAAATAATTTTAAAATACACTCGGAAAACAGAAACAATCATAAATTGTTGTCAATTTAATTATCTGTATGTTTTTTGTGTCTTTCCTTAAGAACGAATACTTCCTTCTAGGTTACTAGCCTATCGCCCAATAGATTTCATTTCCCTTCAGTATCTTAATAACATACCGGGAAGAAAAACAACTATGACAATGTTATTTTTATCCCTAACTGTTCCATTCATTACATACCTCACATTCTATGATCCATTTCCGAGAAGACAATATATTGTTTACTTTTAGTATAATATTTATTATGAATGATAGCAGATTGACAAAAGGAATATATATGAGTGAAGTAAAAGGGCGGGCGGCTACGTAGGGGCCGGCCGGCCCAATAAGACATATAAAAGGCAGATAGACGCTATATTTAAAAAGGTTGACATCAAGAGTACCTATAACCACCGAGTGTGTTTGAGAAGATGTGTCAGTGTAATTGAAGCGAAAATGGTCTATCAGGATCGGGACAAATGGGGATCCGTGATCTCTGCCTACCTCTCTACAGGGAATCAGGCGTGATGTGTATGTTTGTACGTTTTTAGTATTATAACAGTACAGGTTACTAAACCATCGTCTAAACGATACCATTTAGTTTTAGTATCACAGTCGCTTGCTCCAACATCGCGTAGAAAAATATACAGTAACGTGTTTTTAGGCCAGGCTAGGTTTTAGTAAATAAAAGTTAATTTTGCATGCCGAGAGTATGTTCCTAAAATTTCTCTAACCATTATTAGCAATGAAAGGGATTGGGCATCTGTCCCTCTTCGGCGAAATGCGGGATTGTAAATGAGTCTTACAACTTCACAAATGACAATTTCGCTCGGTGTTTTTGTAGCGAAATGGAATTTAATAAATAATGAATTTGCAACGAATGTGCGTGTAGTCTGACTAACTTATTTTACAATGATTATAACGAGAATAAACTCGGTGACCCATTGAAAACTCAATACCTATTGTACATACATACATGAGTACACATCACGCCTGATTTCCTGTGTAGGCGTAGAAAGAGATCACTGATTCCCATTTGTCCTGATCCTAACAGACCATTTTCCCTTCATTAGCACTTATACACACTCAGCTGTTACAGGTACTTCTAACGTCACCCTTTTTCAAAATAACGTCTATCTGACTGTCATATTATGTAGTATTGGGCCGGCCCCTACGTAACCGCCCTATACATATATACCTATTAAAATGTAATACATAGCAGATCAATTAAAATATACTTTAATACTTAACTAAATACCTTTTTAGCACTGAAAGTGGATAAAGAAATTAACGCACTATTATCATTTTTATCACTACATAGGGGTAATATGTACAAGCAGTTACAAAATTCTGAATGTACTCGTATTTAAAAACTTAATGTAAGAAAAGTAAGTAAATAAAATTGGATAAACTCTTAACAAATCAAAACTCAGTGTCGAACTAAACATCAAGCATTTAGCGTGTCAAATGTTACAACTTTTTCATCATAGCACCCCAAACTTATGTCACGCTATTTCTCAAATGTGATTCTAAAGAAAAAGTTGTATCGTTTCATTTTTGTTCGAGAATTTACTTATATACATATGTATGTATATACACGTACCGCCCGTTTTATACAAATGGGTATTTAGAGATCTCGTATCAATATTTTCTCCAATCCTGATATTACTTTCGCCTCATTGAAATCTTTACTATACAAACACGGTGGTTACGTTGCTCCTTTACATAACTTAATTAAAATTTGTACATATTATTCTATCGAAACAGGTAGTTCTATGTAGCTATAAATAAATTGCTTCCCAACTGCGGCGATGGACATATGACCATATGAGTATAACGCAAAGGCTAAAACTAACTAATTATATTTGCAACGTCTTAATTAAATGACTCCTGTCCTGTGCTGTGCTAGACTAGGATTTTAAAAAATGGGTAACTAGCTGCCTTTCCTCCCGGTATGTCGTAAGAAACGACTTAGGAACTAGGTGTGAATAGAATCTATTGGACAATGAGTTAGCCACCTGTCACCTATGTTCCATTATGCTAGTGCAACCTCAATATTCATACTAAAAGTAACCTAGAAGATATATATCACAGGTTCTGAATTTATATGTATGTATTTATGTGACTGTTATGTGACCTTTTATATATAATATATATATTACTTCTAGCAACTTACGGATATATATGTTTTCCAATAGTACCCAAATCTATTGAGCTTTAAGCCAATGCATTCCATTCGTAGTGTTGTCGGAATGTCCCCGATCTTACAATGTCGATATTACGTCGCAGCCATGAATAATTTGCTCAAAGGACTTTGGAATAGGACACAGTAATGGCAACGGCTATTTGTCTCTTTGCTACTGTGTACGTGTTTGTACCACTATACATACATACACATCACACCTGATTCCCTGTAGAGGGGCAGGCAGAGATCACGGATCCCCATTTGTCCCGATCCTGACAGACCACTTTCGCTTCTTTGATACTCATACATCTTCTCATACACACTCGGCGGTTTTCAATATAGCGTCTATCTAACTATCATATGTGTTGTCTTATTGCCATAGTATGTCTTATTAGGCCAGCCCCTGCGTAACCGCCCTTCACTATCTTACACAAACAAAATTGTACGACTACATACATTTTATATCATACGTTCTCTTTAGGCGATTGACTTATTTGAGACTTTTTTTGTATAATTAAGAGCTTTGTGCTGATGATTAATATAAAATTCTGTTTAGTGATTGTTCAATCTACCAAATATTAGACTTGTCTTATCATCATTCTATTAGTCGTCTTTTGAAACGACGGGAAAACATAAAATAGTATATTCTATATCGCAAAGAAGCAAGGGCTAATTTATTAAATGAAATATTATATTTTGGATAAATTCATTTTATTATTCACAACAATATTCTTATAATAAATTGTATAAACTAGAACAAACTCTGCTCTAAGCCTACAGAAAATTCATTTACTGCCAACAAAGGTGGCATAGAAATACTTAATTGAATTTGTCCAGAACAATGGTTCCAACTTTCTTGGGAACAATACAAAGTATTTAGTAACCAGACTGCTACGACAGACATTCCAGGTTATAATTGAATTAAAATTCTCTAAGCTGGACTGAAAAAGTTCTGATATAGATGTTTCTTTGGTTAAAATGTGGGTCTTGGAAAATATATGTAAGATATTCTAACAGAAATAAGTATTCAAACAACAAAGCTATAAAGGGTAATTCTTTATTTTATTATGGTGTGAGTGTGAGTGAAGCAAAAGACAGATATCAAGCTCGTTCCAGGTATCCAGTCTACCTATGGCGTTTGGGACGTAGAGGCGTATATTTAAATAAATATAATAATAATAAAGCATTTATTTACACAAAAACATACACAATACAAATATTTTACAAATCAAACTTACAAACTAGGAGGTATAAGCTTATGCATGTTATTGTCGCAGCAAAAAGGTTCTAGCTCAGCTGGGTATGTTACGTATGGTGGCAAACGCAACGCTGATATACGTATATACGTGTATGTATGTATTAATAAATAGTTATATTTTTGCTATATATAATACAATGATTTAATACAGCTTTCTTTGCCTCTAAATATTTGATTCACGCAATTGCGCGCGTACAATTTAAAATAAGGCGCGTTGGGACCAATTTTATGAATATTCAAATCGCAATTTCCATTTGAAAATGAGCAGTCAATATTTTATCATTTGAATCCTTTCATTGTTTATTAAAACGGCTGCGTAGTATTAAAATTGTCCAGAGGGAAATACCGATAATTTTCTATATATAAATTTATGTCCTTTAATCTCTTTCACAGTGAACTTAAGCTTAAAGACTATCTAAGAGGTAAATGATGAAAGTTTGATATACACAATCATTAATTTTTTAAAAATAATAATTAATTTAGTTTTCACTCACTCACCGTATATACATTCACGTTCTTTAATCCCTTTTGGGGTGAATAGAACCTTGGACACCCCGATGTAACTTTTTAGAATGAATATTGGGGTTGTCATATCAAATGGAACATTTATAACCTAACTATCCCATCGCCCAATAGAATCCGATAACCCTCATTCCCTTAGTAGCCTCCTACGTCATTACGGGAAGAACGGCAGCTAGTTAGCATTCTTTTTACATTCCAGACTAGCACGTGACGGTCGATAACTTTCGTGCTTGTATAAAGACTCATTATCATAGCCCAGTGTAATAATATGGTAGGGGTTGTTTTTTCTCTATTACTGGCCTAGTACTGTATTATTAGGAGCTATGAAAACACAATAGATTTATCAGTATGGCTGTAGAATGGGAACTAATGGTTGGTTTACGCAGGTTAGATTAAAGCTATACTAGAAAATTGGACTAGGAATATGTATAGGCAAAATTTAGTATTGGATTCGTATATTGATTGACTTAAGCTTAAGTACGTAGAACTTAGATTGAGAACACAAATAAAATGAAAAAGTTATGCAGATGAATGATACATAATATTCCTTTTGTCCCTTACCATAATCACTAATTATATATAAGTGAGGTGGAAGGGCGGTTACAAAGGGGTCATATGACAGTCAAAAAGACGACATATTGTGCCAATAGAAGTACCTATAAACGCCAAGTGTGTATGAGTGTTCAATGAAGCGTAAGTGTTTGGTCAGGTTTGGGTTTGATGGGGATCCGTGATCACTGCCTACCTCTCTTTACGTAAACGGATGTGATGTATAGTAATTACAATGATTGTGTGTTTTATATGTTTATGGATTTATTTTGAATTTTACTACTTTTAACTTACTTTATCAAAATCAAGGATAACATTGTATGAACAGCATTTTTCGTTTGAAAAATAGGAGACAGCGAGGTTTGCTTGTCTTTATTTTTAAACTTTTATGTCATGTACTCGTATATGCCTGCGGAGAAACGAAATGGCTTAAAAATTCCTTTTGGGACGCAGCTTTGATTTCAGCTCTGTTTCAGTATATTTCATTCGTTACGGAAAAGAAATATATGGCAAACGAGCGGAATCGTAGATGGTTCAACTCTTGAATACGTCCAAAACTAGCATAAGAACATTGTCAGTGTAGTAACATACATTATTTATTTTGTTAGTTTAATTTGATTTACTTTTTTTTCTTGTAAAAAAGGTTTTTCTTAACTTTCGATAAGTGTTTTTATGATCCTTATGTTGAATGAAAAGCATTTCATTTCATTCGTAATTATAAGCTATCTTTTTACCTATAGAGGTTCGGGCAATTATCATGAATCCCTATTTTCTTGATCCTGGCAAACCACTTTCGCTTCAATGACATGCCTATATCTCCTCACACAATCGGTGGTTGCGGATACATCTAAAATGAAGCTATTTCAATATTTGCTTACTAGATAACTAAGTTATAAAAATTATTAGGTTGCTAACCGTCCTAATAATAACGTACACCACAGAGACAAAATTTCTAATGCGATGATAATTCCTCCAACTGTATTCTGTAATAGGCATGTAAGTTATTTTTGTACGATAAGCTATTAGGGTTATTATTCCTTCACCATCCCACTAATATTCCCCTCATCACCCTATTTAAAATGCCGTACCGAAACGCCAAGATTTATACATCCCATAATTCTACTTACTCTATCAATAGCATATTAATAGTAATAATTTAACGGTTAGTATCATCAGCGGTTAAATTTATCAACAATTATTATTTATCGCCCCATTTCACTCAAAGCTTTCGTCGTCTCATGTTCCGAAGTTTCAAATGACTCATAAAATGCATCCACACTGCTCTAGCAATTACCTCTGGGTGATAAGGTGTTGAAATTTACCAGTTCCCGAATAGACTAGACGTAAAAAAATGATTTATGAATCCATTTTGTGTTGGAGATTACAAGACTGTACTGTATTTTTAATGATACAATGGACTGATGAATTACTTTTGTATGTAGTGTTGCATATTATTAACCTTAAATAAATAAACTGCTGTTTTTTGATATGTCATAAGTAATTTGATTTTTTTTAGCAGGATATTCTCAAAGACCTTAACTGCACTTTCATTTTATCTTGATTGAAAGACTATAATCTGTTTTACCACATTGGTAATACACTTGATGAAACAGAAATAAATTAAAAAACAATTACAAAAATCAATGAACAAAATATACTTATTTTATTTTAGTATAAAAGTGAATCGAATTTAGATTCTCTCAGTATTTTTAACAAAAAGTTATAGTTAATTTATTTATTTTAAATTTTTAAATAGTTCTCACCGTTCATTTAATTATCAATTCAACTATCAAATACAATTTCACCAAACATACCCAACCCTGTCCAAACTCTAAGTCTACCGGGCACCCTGATCTGTAGCCTTCGCAGCCAGTCAAAGCCAGTCGAGATGCAGGCTAAAGATTAAAAAGCCATTTGAGGGCATCCATCTCAGAGCCAGAAGGCAATTAGCCGGACTCTCCGGAGACGAGGTTTTATCGTGGATGGAATGCACTAAGATCTTCGAGATAGGGGCGGAAATAGGCTGTATAGTTAGGGCTAGTCTTATGGAACATGTTACGTACTGTAATATGTATTTAAGTAGTTGAATATACGTTTGGTTGAGAAATTAATATTGCCGTTACTTTCTGGTGCTAATATTACAATGTTAATATAAATTTATTATTATCGTGACAAATGGGGATCTATGATCTCTGCCTACCCCTCTACAGGGAATCAGGCGTGATGTGTATGTATGTATTAATATAAATAAATATTTTTAACACAGAATTATGGAATTATTAAGTTTATTATTAATTGTAAGATGTGACTGAAGCGATATAGTGAAATGATAGAGTGGATTAAGTATCTGTTAGGTAAATTGTTCTAAAGCGTCAGACTACAAGCCATAAATAATAACCGTGTTTTTTTCATACTAATATGCCGAAGATAAACACAAAAATGAAATTAGTAGTGTATTGCAGTGTCTCTGGTTTGAATATATGTACATATCTATATCCACCTATAACCTCCAAGTACATACGTGTTATACGGCTTTCAATGAAGAAAAAATGGTATTCAAATAACTAAACCTAACTTTTTATTGAAATGGATTGTCAGAATCTTGAAATAGAGTATAAATTGTTACGTTCTATAGAAACAAATCTCCTATATATGTGTTTATCTTTAAGAACTCTTCTAAGTATGTATTTGTAAGTAGGAAGTCTTCCCAAGTACAACTCAACTAATATCATTATCGGAGCACAGGCCATGCGTGGCAAGAACGTCTCCACAACTTCGACACTTAGCTGATTGCATAAGCCAACGAGTTTCCTACGTCTTTGTTGTTTGGCGTGTTTTGGAAGAGTAGTATACGTATGTACGGTTAAGTATATGTACTTACATGACGGCCTCCGTGTTGCGATTGGTTAGGTACCTAAACGCTAATCGTGAGGTTTCGATTCCCGATGGAGGCAGAGTTAAGAACTACGCTTTTCTTCTGCTTTCCAGTCTGGTTGTTGATTATATATGTATTTATCTATATACATATATATATACATATTATATATTTCTTAAATATACGTTAAATGAACTTATCAAGAGGCTAGTTCAATTGCTGTAATAATGTCTTTATTATTATCATTTATTTTAGGCATTCTTCTCAGGCCTATGTAGGCGAAAGTAATGGGTGTGAGTAAGTGTTCAAGGTAGCGATCGATAGTCTCTGTCTATACCCTTGTAGACGTAGAGGCGTGAAAACATATGTACGAGTATGTATGTTTTAGGAAAGCCAACAAGGCAAAAGCACTTACACAAAATACAAGATAACCTTAAAAACTAAATAATACACACTACACTAGATGTTGTCTTACGTAAAAATTAATTAGCTTAGTGAATTAATCATTTAGCTGTATAAAAAATTACTTAATTATATTAAAAAGAATATTTGATTTACCATGAAACTCAACCAGGGGTATATACTCTCATACATAAACTTAACCATGCAGATAAATCAGGCATGTCAATAAAACTGAGTAACTCTTATACTAAATGGAATATGTTTGGCAATACGCTACCAAGTGGTCACTATAAAGTGTAGTTTATACGGTGCATCATAAAATTTGAATAAACCTGATCGAGAATATTTTATGCGCCTGATGATTCTGTACCCCCAAAAGGTATAATCAAGTATACCTACATATAAAAACGATACAGTGTATTCTTTTGTGTGTAATTATTTGACATTCTCCGTGGCGCGAACGGTTAACCACTTGAACGCTAATTGTTGTGAGGTCCCGGGTTCGATTCCCAGTGGAGGCAGAGTTCAGATCTACGCTTTTTTCTGCTTTCCATTATGGTCAGGTTTTTATAATATATGCTATTAATTTAGGTATGTCTTACTTATCGTTCATATATGTCTATAAATGACAAGTATTTCTTTCTTAAATATACGTTGACTATTACCCTTAACACAAGTCTTAAATGAATTTACAAGCGTTCAATCGGTGTAATAGTATCTTAAATATAATATTATTATCCCATAAATCCTTATATTACTACCCCTATTTACTTAGCAAGGAGGTTTACACACAGACCTAACCTCCGTGCATAATACTTGTAATGCCCGAAATGCCTTCCCGAATCCCTCTAAACAACAAGGTGTGCGCAGTATTATTTTCACCAGCTTATGGCGTGTAGGGTGGACTTAAAACCCTACATGCAGGTGTGTCGTTGATAGGTACAAGGGGGTGCAAAACTTTGTATTGTTTGGGTTAAAATTAGATTTTTTACTAACCCAAATCATACAGCCTCTTTCTTATTCGCGAGGTTCTGTGTACCTGTATAAAGGACATTAAAGCTTACATAATCTTTCACTTCGTTGTATTGCCTGTTTAGTTTTTATAATAGTCAAGCCTCTGAATACTTCTAAAAAGTTAACTGTCTTCAAGAGTATTCATCCTTATAGATATAGTTATTATTCAAGATATTTAATTATATTAAGATTTTAAAATAAAAAAGAAGTTCAAAATCAATTAATATTTCTTCAATATATGTTCAGTAATAGTACTTCAATTGAACTTCAAGTCAATAGAACTTCAAATGAGTAGCTAATTAAACTGCTTAAAAAGAAAAATTTATAAAATATGAACTAATTTAAGAAAATTTTACCTACGACTTCTTATCTCCAATTATCAACAAAACTGGTGTCCAAACTAAGTTACAACCACTGTAACTTTAACGTAACACCATTTTCGCAGCTTTGTAAACACCAAGATGGACGCTTGTAATAAAATTGGAGGGAAAGACAGGATTTTCATAAGACTACAAAGTAAACTTGGAAGGAAGTTTGCCACGGATGAATGTGTACTGACTGGGAACTTATGAAACTAAGTAGAGAAAAAGTTTCGTAATATTTCGCTGCAATATTCCAATGCTTATTGGAATTTCATGAGGAGATTTGTTAAAAACGTGTCTTATATTGTATTCCTGTATTTGCATTGAATATAATGGATTATATTAGTAATAGTAAAACATCATTGATTACATATAAAAAGTGTCGTGGTCGTCAGTTAAGTCATCCATTCATTAAGTTACCAGGAAAACTTACACAGTCATTGGAAATATAGATTCTTAAACATAAAAAACAATTGACATTACTCTTTCATGTCCCTTTCAACGTTATACAAAAAGAAGCCTCTATCTATATAAATCTGCAACACAAATATTTTCTTACATTCCTTATCCTTAGATTTTGATAACAATTATAAAGTAATACAGTTTCAATAAGGACCTAGTTTAATCACATATTTATTTAGTAGATGGATTTTTATTGGTTACTTTTATGAATACTAAAGATAACAGTAGTAGGTTAAATTTATATAAAGCCTTCCACTCAGTCCCGCCTCGCACTATACCCGGCTGAGTGCAGGCTGCATTACAGTTACGAGGCTTCGAATGAAATATGATACTTGAACGCACCATCTAGGTTTTAAACTTCTGTACTTACATATTCGCAAGCTGTGATTTTAATGTGCTTAGCGAGCTACATGCATTTGTGGGGCTATGGACTGGTTTTAGTGTTTATATAAAGCACTTTACACGGTGATATGGAATAGCATACATAACAGATGTTACATTGGTTGCTAAGTAACGATAAAAATACGCCACCTGTCACGCAAGGTCCTGATTATAAGATAAAGATAAATTCGATATGGCAATTAAATCTGGAATTTTCTTACGCTATAGCTGTATTTTGTCTTAATACAATACACAACCTTATAACTACGCTATTTTATGACATTAAATATAAATTCAATGAAACGTCATTCAGTCACAAGCTGTTACAAAATTACATACTCCATAGTGCCACTTTGAATTAACCTACAAGAGACTGATAAAAGACAAGAAGTATAATTATTCCTCAATATGTTTATTATTAAGTCTGGAATACCTGTGTACGTGACAGTTTACATGTTCTAGTGATAACTGGGCTAGCTAATAAAACATTAATGATAGACAGTCCAATTAAATACTGAGTTAGTATTTAACATAAAACATGGTAAGTCTCAGCGTATTTCGATCCGATTAGTATAAAAAGTTTATTACCCATAGACAAACTTTTTTCTGTAGCCAAAGTTATCATTGCATTACATAAGTATTTGTGATTCAGCTTTTCAAGGACAGAGATTATCCGATCAGTGGTGATTCATCGAGCAAAAAGTCTGAATCGTAGCAAAAAGTGAATCTCTAAGGAGGTCTTATTTGCATTCTTGTCCTCGCCTTATTTACATAGATTTGAGCGAGATAAACAATTAGAAGTCAAATCAACATGAATATGTTTTTTCTTTTATTCATGTTAATTCTAAAAAGAACAATTTGTTATGATTTTGTTCTTTCATTTATAATGTTATTGTAAGTAAACATGTCATGCCCATTTCTCTGTAGATAGGTTGAGATCACGGATCTCCACCTGTCTCGATCCTTACAACCTGGCCGGTACAACACTCGGCAGTTATAGGTACTCCTAATGTCACCTTTTTCAATATGGCGTCTATCGGCCTGTTATTTGTCTTATGAGGCCGGCCCCTACGTTATGAATTGACTCTAATAAAAATGTATTTCAATCCCTATGCAATTCAATAATTATGAATACCTATGCTATAAAAGACATAACATTCACATCGAGACAAATGGGGATCCGTGATCTCTGCCTATCCCTCTACAGGGAATCAGGCGTGATGTGTATGTATGTCTTATTATACCTTACGCAATGAGGCTTGCGAGTCCATCTCTGCAATTGCGAAGTAAACGATTTATGACCAAATTAAATTACGCAAGTAATACGCGACATAATAAATATCTTCATACATACACACACACGTAAGTAAAAACTAGTCAATAGACAAAAGTACTTTGACATAAACGAATTCCAGTCATCACATATCGTAAAAGCCCAATAAAACGTCAATAAAAAGTTCAAAGGCTTTGAAAACCGAATAGGATAGTGGAGTGACTTTATCAAACGTCATTATTATGCATTAGAGACTACAGTATGAGACCTTTGAAACAGTGCAACATAATATGCCTTTGATTAAACTGATACGAAATTACGACACAGGCCGGTCGAACGTGATAGCATTAAATGAAAGCTTTGAGTGTCGTGTTATGAGAATAAGGAGGTTCGATTCTGCTTTATGATGCAACGTACTTATATCTAAAAAAAGATTTATAATTATTGCGGCCACTTCCGTAATAATAAGACATAATAATATGAGAATCAAACCTCTTGCTAATCTGGAACGTAAAAAGAATGTTAACTAGTTGCCGTTCTTCCTAGCAAGTCGTAGGAGGCAACTTAGGGGCATGTCTTAAGGGGATTACTTGAAATATTCCAATGGGGAAGCAATCTGTCACTAATGTTCCATATGGCGTCACAACGTTAATATTTATCTGGTGACCTTGTGAATCTTATCTCCAAGGTTCTGTCCACCCCGAATGGGATTAAAGGAATAAATACGTGAATGTATATTTATGTGGAAACCTCAGACTCCTGCTGTACTAGTAAAAAGCCAACCATTCATTAACCGTTTTAAAGAGATTTGCGATTTATACTCATGATTAATAACATTTAGTTATTAATCATTTATTAACGAGTTTAAGCAACGAATGAAACAGTTCGATGAAATGTATGATGAAAGAACAAAAAATTACGAAGTCTTAAACTATGAGGTTTATCATAATAACATCTATCAAATATTATTTACAATTTAGTTATTTCACAATATCATTTTGTGTTCTTTGTGAGACATATTTATGGAAATGAGCGCATCTTTTTTCTTATGTATCCTTGTTATATTTATCTTCTGTGTTTATTTCTGTTTTGTTTCCTTAATAAATAAATATATTAATATAAAATAATAGTGAAAAAAATATAAGGTTTTTGTGGTAGAAAACCCGTTAGTATATTTTATTAACGTCCAAGTCTGTTGTTACCTAATAATAGGCTTCATCATCATCATCATCAGCCTGAAGTAATCCACTGTTGGACATACGCCTCCCCCTACCTAATAATAGGCTTACACAATAGATACTCAATTATTAATGTCTTGTAATTAGTGTATGTTATGTATTAGCCAATGTTATTGATGACGCTACGCCCATACTATGTATTTAATCTTAAGAGCATAGTTAGTATACACCTATATACGTATATTATGAGTATAAGCTAAGTCAGCTTAAGTCTATGTGTCAATAGACCTATAAGACTAGTATTTTTCGAGACTTGTGAATTTTATTTATTTTTGAACTGTTGATCCGTTACCATGGTAATTGCAACGTGGCCGAAACGTCGGGTAGCAAAATTAAATGTGATAGTTTGTTTATAAAACATACGCGATAGGTCCCGTTTTCTTGTAACCTATAAGTACTAATTGTAATATGTACATTAGGCTACACAATGTTAGACTAATTACAAACAAGTGTACCCTAAACAAAAGTAGAATCCAAACACCGGTCATTCAACTAAACTATGAAAAGAAAAGGATAGATAATGCATCCGAAACTAGTAGTGCAAGGGAGATAGGTTAAGCAACTTTCTACGAACGCAATACGAAGACGTGCCTAGTTAAAAGTTGCTTTTGGGAACTTATTAGATCTCTATACTATATATACAACTGTCTGTAGAAATTCATTTATGTCCCGTGCTAGTCTAAACGTAAAAGAAATGCTAATGAAGGTGATTTTCTCGTCATTTCGAGGGAGGTGATTAAAGTACTAGGAATAAATGGTTATATTAGACGATGGGCTACCAACCTGTCACCAATGTTCCATTATGGCAACACAGTCAGTGACTTAGGAAATGTTTTCGTTTCTTCAATGTGCTGTCCACCTCAAAAAGGATTAAAAGACGTGAATGTATATTTATGTAAAATGTACCTTTGAAATACTAGCTGCGGATATTAAGCAACTCCATGTATGGTTAATGTTTGGATGGGTGACCATCCAGGTGATTATGTGATGTTTTGCTAGGAGTAAACCTCATGACGAGATGTATCTAATTATTATGTAGGTTTATGTGAGTATCTACAAATAGTAATGAACTCAACTACGTAACAAATTATTAAATATAAATATATATTATTAATTATAATTATTACGTAACTACGTAACAAATTAGGAAATAAATTTGCTATAGTTAGACCCAATTTAAGTCCCTGTTAGACCCAATTTAAATACTTGATTGCCCCAAAAAGAAGATTTAAAGTGAAAACTCTTTACATTTTTAAGTACACATAACAATTAAACGACTCTTATTACCACACAAATTCACAGACACTTCAAACTTCCCTCCTTAAAGCTTAAACGGTCATATTAACCCGTACTTTTACGAGGTTGGAGTATTAAAACTTATCTTCAAAAGAGACCACATCACAGCTAACGCGTTGGTTCCACACATGTGGAGTATTGGGGAAACAATACCACCAACGTAGAGTAACCAGAATTCGGAAATAAAATTTATTTCGGTTCATTTGTTTAGCTGGCACCGGAAAAGGTCTTTTCAGGCTTAGCGCTTTTAAATTGCTTACCTAAGGCTGCTTACGTATATGTCATGTGCTCTTAATACAAATACTTACGGCTATAATTACTGAAGGGGTAGGTTTACACTACCCTTGATCACATTAAGCCTAATTTAACTGACGAGACTGAGAGTGTATGAGAGCATGTATGAATGTCAATGAAGCGAAAGTGGTTTGTCAAGATCGGGACAAATGGGGATCCGTGATCTCTGCCTACCTCTCTACAGGGAATCAGGCGTGATGTATATGTATGTATGTTAACTGACGAAAATGAACTAAGTTTACGAATGTCTGAGAAGTTGTCATATTGTTCAATTTATTATCCGTGTGTTTTCTATCGTGTATTATGTATCTTTTAAACATTTTTACGGCATTCTAGATAAATGAAACTAACTGGTTACAGTTTTAAGTCCCAGACCAAGGTAGGGAGCAATATGTAAACCTTTTGTTTAGGACCTTTTGAATAGGGTTTTGATTAACTGCCCACCCATTAAGGTCAACCAATAGAGAAAGGGATAGAAATTGTTTCATTAACAGGGATGGTTTATTTTTAGGTTTTACCATATTTCCAAAGGTTCAATCTCTGCCTGAGCTTTGGCACTACTTACAGAGTTGCATAGAAGCTTGCACAGTATTGTAATTATATTGTATTATTTACTACATGAGACCGGGTCGTATTACGATAAAATAATAAAGATATAGATACTTTTATATCACCCGACGTTTCGGCTCAGTTGCATAGACCGTGGTCGCTGGAAGTCTTCTGATACGACCCGGTCTCATGTAGTAAATAAAATGAGTATAAATCGTGAGTTTAAAAATAACAATTTAATGTAGTCAATAAAGTCCCAAGCTTGGTAAAGTAGCAAACATTACTATTAATTTACAACAAGAACAACAGAGAAATCCGTAATGCATATGCTAATCATCATATAATTAGCTTCCTTTCTTTTTGGAAGATTGTAAGGTATCTAAAGACTACCAATAAATTTGAAACTTATTTGATAATTAAACACAATTATAACAGTTTTTCTAAAGCAAATACGAAAACTTTACATTTCCTATTTTCTATACTTATCAAAAAGGTCTTTGTGAATATGAAAGTCTAATTTAAAACTAGGAGCTCTTACGTAATATTTAGTCTTCAGTCTTAAGAGACTATTACACAATGACTATCATGGCCAAATATGCACCATCACTCATATGTACAAATGCGCATAATGATGGCGTGATAACATCGCGAACAATCGAAAGGCGGAGGGGCCGGTTCGATTCCGATCTTCACTTTTGTATACAAGAGTTGTATTAGCAAATCTTTACACAATACGTTTTGTGATCATGCAATTTATATTATGTTAATGTGGTGTCAAATAATATTGTAAGCAAGGTGGTTTGGTTGCATTTAGATCTGGGATTTTTGTGGATTAAAACCAGGAATTCAGTAGAGTATAAGTAGAACTTAAAAGGTATTTTAAAACAATATTATTATTTTATCCCAAACGGAATCGAAAAAACCTCTTATAAAGCTAATTCCTTGGTTACTTTTAGATGTGCCTAACCTCACTAGCTTATTAGTAGTCCTATTAGGCTGGTTATGCCATTATCATAAAACATTGATTACAGGTTACCAGTACATCACTTAAATAGACTCCAATTACCACTAGTACTAGCACAAAAAGAACTTGTTGAATTAGTGACATGTATGTACACGTCTTCCTAGTAAAACGTATGACGTACAAAAACAGTGACTTTAAAAATACCTATAATCAGCTATTGTGTATAAAGTTGTTTGGATAGCAATGAAATGAATGTGAATTTCTAAGTTCGCGAAAAAGTCATGTTTCTGCCTACTTAACTACTTGGGAATACAAAGCCGGAAAATGGTCAGGACATTTAATGTAATGTAAGTACATATGTTCCCAATAACGCCCAATATTACACTGCACATGAAATATATAGCCTGATATTAAAACATCGGCATTCCCAATAGCCTTTACTGGAACCGACAATTTCAGTCGGCAATTAATAACATTTATTTTTGTTCATTCAAAATGCATTTGGCTGTTGACATACAAAATGTAAACGGGGAATGAAATGGCTCGTGAATGTTTATTTAAATGCGATCAAACTGTCACTGCGTTAGGACTAAATGGCTTATGAACAATCCCGAATTACTATAGGCCACACATGAAATGCATATACGGGATTCTATTAAGAAAAGTAGGGGGAAAACAAAGTTCTTAGTTGTCCTAATGACTATGCTGAAACCTTGTTCTATTATATAACTTTATTTTACAGCTATTCTTTTCCGATTCATGTTCGTTGTTTTATTTATTTATGTTAAAGTGATGGTTATAAAGAAGTAATTGATTGCTTGATGAATTTATTGCATCGAAGTAATTTAATTAATTTATTAATTTTTTTTACATGATTAACTTTGACTTACATTAATTTTGGCTCTTATCCATAGGTCAGGCATGGCGGGTCGAATTACAGGCATACAAATTAGTGAGCCTAAGTGGTACCCGTTATTACTTGCGAAGTCATTCCTTTATTAATTCATAAATGCACATCACGTCCTTCAATCTCTTTCCGGGTGGACAAAGCTTTGGAAAGAATAATATCTCTTCGGTCACTTTTATTATCTATTAGGGTTAGATATTTAGTTAGTTTTTGAGAGTATCAAATAAACTATTCTATATGAAAACTTATTTTATGTTATATTTAACTTAGGACAAGGCAGTTTGGTACATTCTATGGTCTTCCCAAACCAGTAAGAGACGGGGAAAGTGATTTAAAAATAGCAAATGGTTTTCCTCATACAAACAGGTCCATACGTTCTCCTGTCAATCGAATTCTATCACGGTTCAAATGATAAATGTGTCATTATTGCTAGAAAGTGATTATTAGAAAGCGAAATGAAATTGGCAATAATGTATCTACTTAGCTTCTTAAATTAGTAATGTAACAGACATAATGTTGGACTAATTGGTCCATAGAACTGAGGACAAACAAAAAACAAACGCTTTCACGACCATTAACCCTTGCGGGGTAGTCTGAGGTTGAGGTGTCCATCTCCGCCATTGCGAAGAAAGTAATTCTATGAACACCTCTAACCCACGTGTTGACCAGATAGTCAGTACTCAATGTGACAGGTGGTAAACCATGTCGCCATTTACAACCACTAAATATTATCTGTCAGGAAAACAGGTAGGTTTCCTCACGATGTTTTCCCTCACCATAGTATTTAACGCAATTCGTAAATAGAACTTAGGATCATAGAAACAACAAGTTAGTGAGACGGGTGTAGGTATTTCAGAATTAAGTTTTGACATCAAATTTGTCGCTCCTACTTCCACTAAGCTTCTATCTAATAAAGTGATAGTAGTGTATTTTCATTATTAAAAGAAAGGTAAAAAAAACTATTGACTGCTGAACACAATTCCATAAACAAAATACTATTATTGGTCTCACCTACCCCTTTGTAAGTAGACAGACGTCATTTAATTATGTGAGAAGTGACTAATGGTTTACTTTTGGACATTTCCAGTCCATTGGGAATAACAAGCGTGAATATATAGTAAACTCGTAATTAATGAACATGACTCAAACCGGAAACACGACATTCCTAATTTAACTGATGTAACGATGACGTTTAGTTGTAGTTACGAATATATATGTACCTATATACATACATACGCATCACGCCCGTATCCTTGCAGAGCGGTAGGCATAAATCAGAGTTACCCATTCCTTCATATACACATTGGGATACCTTTTTAAACTTGCAAAAGATGCGACAAGGAGACTATGGGTTAATTCATCACATCAGCCTGTCTGAATCCACTGTTGGACATAGGCCTCCCCCAAATGAAGCCACTTCTCCCTGTCAGTAGCCGTTCACAACCATTCGATGCCGGCCAACCTGCGCAGGTCTTCCCACCTGTCTTTGGGTTAATTCAATTGGATAGCAACCTGTCACCTGTGTTTTAGAGCTTTTTATAAAGTTGTAAGAAATGGTTCTGTACATATAAAAAACACGCCATATTGTCTTTGTTGGGAAGGCTGTAGCTTAAGTTTCTAGTGTCCATCTCTAAAACAGCTGAGTTAATGAGTTTAATGTCACCTTAAACCCACATCTTAACTGAATAGTCAACAACCAAACTAAAAAGTGGTAAACCATGTCATTTTAACCTATTCCTAAGAATAGGCAGAGATTCATCAAGATTACTATACTGTCTACACCGAAAAGTATGTATGTATAAATGAATCAATAGCTGCCGCAGTAAATAACTAAGAAGCTCAAAAACTTACGACTTATGATTACAAGAAAAACAGCTAGTTACAGTCTGTTGAATCCCAGTCCGGCTCGAGACATTGAATGCAAGCAATTAATCAGGTTGCCAGTAATAAATTATGCAAATGGTTTGTCACACGAATATCGGTTGTCAATGAGTCAACCTCCTTTGTTCTAAGGTAACTTATTCTCTGAATTAATTCAACAACATTTGAATATGCCATGATTTGGACTAATTAGTGTACATGTGTAAATATGCTTAAGGATGTGAGGTGATTAATAGGTGAACATGTTATTGTTATTGAGTATTTTTGGACGATAGACTTGGTATCACTAACACAATGCGTAATATATGTGTAATTTGTAATCTATTAAGCATCACAATATTTTTAGTTATCATATTATATGGTGGAAAGGCGATTACAGAGAAGTCGGTCCGATATCACATTTTACTGTCAGATAGACTACAAATTAAAAAAGGAGGACGTTAGAAGTAACTATAATCGCCGAGTGTGTTTGATGATTTTTATGGATGTCCATGAAAAGAATATCTCTGCTTACTCATCTCTAACAAAACGGGCGTGATGTATATGTGTGTATGTATTAACAGAAACTTTTATAGTGTGCCCGATGTATAAATCAAACGGGTTAGGCTATAAATTGAAGAATGTATACAAATGCACCGAACCTCTCGAATGTAATATCACCTTGCCCAAATGAAAACTTTAAATATGTAAATCTTACGCCCAGACTCCGTTCGTAAAAGATTGAGTTGGGAAGATAAAGTTTTATATTCCTATACTGCATTTATAAATAATGGTATTACGCTAATATATATCATGACAAAACCTTTGCAAGTTCTTAGAAGTTCATGTGTCATACTAAGGTATATCTTATTTGTGTCGTCAAACTTAGCTCGTTATAAGGAATTAACATTTTTGATAATTAATATATTGAATATTTGAAAGAATGACTAGCCTTATAAGAAAACCTTAGGTTACCTTTTACAAAATGCCAAGAATAAAAACCACTATATTCAATGATATTATTAAAAAAACAAATAACAAAATGTTAACTTCTATTATCTATTATACAAAATGCCAGAAGAAGCATCTGATTAAATTCTACTCATACGTATACCCGACAGAACTATACAGCCATTTTATTGAGTTTTCTTATATACGAGTCTAGTTAAGAAAAGTATATCTAATTCCAACACGGTCTCGACTTAAGCCGCTTCATATGCATCCCTTTCTATTTATAAGCCACCGTCTGGTAGAATATGTCCCCCTCATCACAGCTATTTTCGCCCGCCGAGATTGCATTCCGAAAATATACCACCATTTACAACTGCAGAGTTGAGCTGCTGAATTTGTAAATTCAGTCGAATTTCACTATTAAGTTCGCCAATGTATTTCTGAGGCGACATCTTTCGTTGAACTTTGAGTATTAATTTGTGTTACATTGATGAAGCATTTCACGTACATCTTTCATATATCGTAGAAATATATTGTAGTCCATTATTTGCCTTCTACAACATGCCAGGAAGAAGGTAACTGACCAAAAACCCAAGCCTCGGTACGAATAGAAGATAAGGTTTTGAAAATTATGTTAAGGTCACAATTCTATATCACTACACATAAAATTAAAATGTAATTCCATTCAAGAAGAATAAACATAATGATTTTCTCTTCATACTTGCAAAGAGCATACGTTTGTGTAGTTTAAGGGTTAGATCTCCAACTATGTATAAAGTTAAATCATGAAATTTCTACTCACGGACCGCCAAAGCTATTTCAAATGGGTTTACATTTGTGATTTTAATAGGGCTTACATTCTTGTAGTTAGTACGCTACATACGTAAACATCCATAATTCTTAAAGCAGTGCAAAGAACCTTAAAATACTTTCCAATTTATTAAACTATAGACGTAATATTAGTGCAATATTAAGACTGAAGAAAAGTTTTCCTCTGCTTTTATATCAATAACAAAAATACTGTAAATACTTTTCAGATTTTTCAGATTTCAAACAAACTTTTGTCCTTTAAATGCATAGCCAAACAGTGCACTACCTATATTTTGTTGCCATGTTAAATAAACCACTACATTTCTAATCTGGGCAGCCCCTTCGTATCTGCGGTTACAAGTTTTATGCATATTCGCTTTGGTCGCAAACGACCTGGCGACGCGACGACGCTCCCTTTTATAAATACTTGATCTCTTCAATTACTTTTATGGCTGAACTGTAATGGGGAAACTATGAAGTGCCCGACTTAAGTGCTGCAGGTTACTAAGGCATGCATGCAGTTGCTTGAATTCTGACACTATATAAGATACCTTTAATCTTGAGACTTAAAATTAATGTAACTAATTGCATTTTTCTGGACTTGTTGAAAGAAGGGGGTAAATTGGTTAGTTGTAACTCGTATACCTGAAATTTAATTCTAATTGAAATTTATTGTTATTCTATCATATTCTAGGTATATGTTGCGGGGATTTTGTATAGAATTGGTAACCGTTGATATTATTTGAAGTTGATATACTCGTACATTCCAAAGTACAATTGCTTATGTCCAATGAGTTTCAGTCCCATATAGCACAAGGTCACAAATAACTTATTCAGGTTTAATTGTAGTAGAAAAGTGGTAGTATTAAATGAAAAACTCATTTAATATTATTCAATAATAATAAATGGTAACACTACTATTCTCGTAGCTTAAAAACATCCACCAATTGTGTTGAAACGAACTCATTCAAAAATCTGCTGGCTATTAAATATTGTGTTTTGCCGAGCTTAGAACCTAAAGATTTTGACTAAGCCTCATACCAAGAATATTCAAATACAGACTGATAACCAATATAAAAATTTTACTTATAACAATAACTTGACGGCTAACCTATTAAGATTCTTAGCTTGCCAGTAAGGCACTACGCTTTGAAACGCATTGAGAATTAGTGCATTTAGTGTATCAAGCTTAACTAGATTCGTGCACATTGTAGTTCCGTAAATGTAGTTTAGCGTTTGTTTGCAAGGCTCTCCGCATGTGATTTTGGCTTCGAGTTACTCTATTGTGCTCTATTAATTGCTTTTGGGAAACGCTTATTCAATTGTCCGTTTTATATTTCATCCTTTTAGGTAATAAATATTGTTAAAACTATAGTATTTTATATTACTTTTTTTTTATTCTTATTTATTTAGAGCTTACGTCAAAATAATAGTACTATTCACCATAGGATATAAATACACCGCCAATTAGCTTGTGTGATTAGGTAAGTATTTGTACTAACCATGATAAAAGAACAGTAGAATGCTACTTAGTTCCTTTTATTTCCGACATGTCATACGCACAAATTATGCAAGGTACTCATATTTCAGACGAACCGCTTAACTTTAATTTTTAACGAACTCTTGGTGGAAATAGATGTTTTAATGTATCTATAACTACTTCTAAAAGAAAAACCAGAAATATGTTACTTCATAATAGTTAGTTTTAAATATGTACTGGTGTAAAATATTTATTGTTTATGTATATGTTATTGTCTAATTTGTGTTTATTAATTGTATCGTATAACTTAATTGAAACTGTAGGTTATTATGAATGTAAAGTATTTGTTATTTTCTATAATTGTACAACTGTGTGTTTCCTTGATAAATAAATAAATAATTTCTGGCATATCGTAAATAGACAGAAAGAGTCCAAGAGATGGAAGATAGTCGACTGTGAACATGTTACCAATATTCAATAATTATAATCCCTATGTGCTATTAGTTGTTCTATATTTAGTATACTGTTATATAGGCAGACAGATAGGCAACATATTGACAATGATGACATTAAATACATATAACAACCGATTGTACAGGATGTTAATGAAGCTAAATTGATTTATCAAGATCGAGACAAATGAAGATCTGGAATCTCTATCAACTTCTATGTAAAAAAAGGGTATGATATGTATGTGTTGTTATATATTTCAATTTAATTTTTTATTTTATGTAAACAGTAAGGATAAAGGAAATTACAAAAGTGCTTAAAATATTTAAAAGATAACTAATATTTTATTCATACTATGGTAAAGAGCTAATCGTCACTAAAACACTTCATTGGTGTGAAAAAACCAATAACAATAATATAAAATACAATAATACTTAAAATATTTCAAAGATAAGTAATATTTTATTTACACTATGGTACAGGGCTGATGGCCAGTAGTCACTGTATCATTTCATTGGTGTGAAAAGACCAATAACAATAATATGAGAAATGTAGCCAGATATGTTCCAAACAATATTTTTCCAAGAAACAATCGATAACGACGTAACAAATAGTTTTCTGTGAATAATAGAGCCTATGTAAGAAGAAAAAGTAAATTTAGATACATTTTCGTAACCTTTCAACGATGTTTGATATAATGGCAACAACCTCATAGTTATATGAAAGGTGATGGAAAATATAATCGTTTATCTGCGTTTCCGTTTTTGAAAGACATAAAGGTGACAAAAAAATCCGACGTAACCTTAGTGGCGAATGTTTTATTAAAGATTAAAAAAAAAGGTGAAAATTTTTTCGCTAATGCCAATAAATATCCCATGACAATCGATATTGCAATCAAATAACAATACTTTTAATTTTATGAAATCTTTCTCTAAATAATATTATTACGAACTAAAAAAAGTAAATGTGACTTTAGTAAAATAACATAATTATCATTGATAAATAGTTTAACATACATAAAACATCTTAATATCATTTCCCATACCATAACGTCATGCAACCTTTTAAGCAAGTTAAAAAGTTCTCTAATTGTTCTTACAGACCTGTTCCCGTTCGAAGTTTAAACTAGTAATTTACGTGCAGTTGTTCTGAACCTCGCCCTTCGACTTGTCACGCGTGTGTTGATAATTAAAAACACCAAGTTCTTGCCCTCTTCGCAGAATAGCTCACCAAATAGACATTAAGAGCTTTAAAATTGCTTTAAAATTCCTATCGTTGAGATGGGCTAATGTCAGATATTACATTTCTAAAGAGACATATTAGGACATGTTACATCACGATGTTATTCATACGTACATACAAATTTACTTCCTTTCATCCCTTTTATGGTGGACAGACCCTCGGAGATATAGTATCTCCTATGTCACTTTTTAACATGATTATCAGGGTTGTACGACGATGTTTTAGGTATACACATCTCATCTGGTGCAACGCCATCTGCACGGTAGATAGAATTTATAGATCTCTTTATTATGCATGTATATCATGCCTATATTCCAATAAAAGTCCAGACGAAGATTTCAGTTCCCATTTTTCGTCCCATCTATCCGCTTAGCTACTCTGTAAAAGACATACCGTCTCGACTCTTCAATTAACTTGACGCGATGCTTGCGACATCTATTTTAAGGCACTTACAAAGAGAGTAAATTGTTAGTCAACAGGTCGCTACATCGGGTTCATATCAAGTTCATTATCGTGGAAGGGGAGGCAGTTAGTTGCAATAATTTATTAGTACAATTCTTAAGTGTATTTTCACTTACTCGTACATCTAATACGAGTCTGCGTTGAATTATTTGGCTAAATAATTTACATTGATTGCAATATACGTAAGAAATAATTAACAAAACGATATGTAGATAACTTTTTTCTTATTATAGGTACATAATGAATTAATTCATATTAATAAATTACTATATTAATTGATATTGACGACTTCCGTGGCGCGATCGGTTAGGTTAGATACCTGAACGCTAATCGTGAGGTCCCAGGTTGGATTCCCGGTGGAGGCAGAGTTAAGAACTACGCTTTTCTACTGCTTTTCAGTCTGGTCGTTGATTATATATGCTATACATATATGTATTTATCTATATATAATATGTACGAGTATACATTTCTTAAATATACGTTGACTAATACCCTTAACACAAGTCTTAAATGTACTTACCAAGGGGCTAGTTCAATTGGTGTAATAATGTCCAAATATTATTATTATTAATTAATTGAATGACTGAAGATAAATGACACCTTTTTTAATAATTAATAACTAACGGAACTTATCACGTAAGTTTTTATATAATAAAGCTATCTTTATTATTAACCCGACGACGTTTCGGCTACGTTGCCATGAGTATAAATCGCGAATCTCTTAAAACTATGCCATTTATGCCATATTCAGAATAAAAGCAACTATTAATATTATACACAACACAGAACTTTCGTTTATTACGAGCTTAATATCATTTGTTTAACCCAATCAATGTAAAAGGAGCAAATACCGAAGCAATAACTAGTGGGAAAGTTATGTAATAGTTCTTACGTAAACGAAGGCAATGAGCGCTAATAGAATCCACAAATAGCAGGTTCGATACTTAAAAGGTATCGGTACTTATTAGGGCTACTACCTTCTACGTTTATAGGTAGTAAAGTAGAATTTTCTGCTGCTCTAGGATCGGTTTAAATACTTCCTTTACAGTATTATTATAAAATAAGGATATACATACAAAAAATGCATATCGCCTCTTTTCAAGAATAACGTGATATTTTACAAATTACAACTTTTAAAATACCACATTATTGTTGTTAGAATAACATGGTATTTTGTAAATCATAATTTGTAAAAATACCACATTATTCTTGTAAATAGGGGATGTGTACAATGCATAATACATGCTAGCATCGGTTAGGTAGAGATCATGGATCCCCAAATCAAATTTCAATAATAAATCTGTACATTTTATGTATTTGATGAAATTTTAAACGATATAATATTGTTAGTAAGTAGGTATAAATTATAAATAGAAATAATGTGTTGTACGTAATAACTAATTAAAATAATTAACTATACAAATTAATGAATTTTACGGATAGTAGTCTTATGTACCGTCCTTAATTAAATTTTACTTGCATCGTTAGAAGACAACTGTTTACATAATTCAATCCCAAAACTGCTAGGCAGATTAAAATTAATCAGTCCGAAACAATTACAAAATTATTTATGAAACTAATCAACGCAGAAGCTTTTTTATTTATGCAGTTACAATAAATTATGTAGGTTAAATGTTAGAAAGTAGTTTGGTTTGTCTACCCTTTCAAAATAAAAAGGCAAAGTAGTCTGTTTGTTGTTGGGACTTGAACCGAATGTAGCGAACTATCTTGTTTCTGACATATTTCTACAGCTGACTAAGTTAAGATTTTTTTGGTATACAATCTGGCGATAGACTTACCATCAATGAATAGAATAATTTATTAAAACAGTCGTAATGACGAAATTTCCTCCGGAACTTTTAATTAACTCATTGATATGAGTCTGTATACGTATATGTTTGTTTATACATTAAAATACTAACCAAAAATACAAACAAAACAATATATTATACCCATATCCCAAACGAGGTAAATTGATTTTTAATTCTTTTTATCCTGACCTAATCACTATGGCTTCCATAAAATCATACACCACTGTATACAAACTCATTTATATATGTACTTTGATAGCTACCTTTTCCAGTAAACCTATCCAAACTATCGAAATAAAGCTTTATAGTGAAGTCAGGTGATTGCTATGAAACTAGTGGTGCAATCTAGGACCTTGCTTAACCGCAACCGATATTACCAACCACTATAACTAGAACCTTCTTACAACGAACACAGCCTTAAACTAAGGCTCAATCGCTTTGGTTTTCGGTAATAAAATAACGTAGTAGGGCGCATCAAGGTCACGAACCAGTATAAAATGGATGTAACTAAGAGAAGTGACTTGTAACAAGGGTTCAAGTTAGTCTGGTTTTGTCGCGTGATAAGCTTTCACCTTTCAAGTAAGTCCACGTGTAGAATTACTTATAATGTTTACAAAATGCAGCCGCTTGCTGACCGGTCATTGATACGAGATTTTATACGTAAAGGCGTATTCACATCCCACATAAGGTGCTGCTCACACTGTCGTAAAAGCGGCGGAAACGGCCAGAGAAACGATCCGAAATAGACCGGTTCACCGTTGTAGTTTAAACAATGCGTACACGGATGGAATCCCGGAAGAGGTGGGCAGGAACACTGGTCTTAAAACTTTATGGGTATAACTAACGAGAGTTATGATGGACGAGATTAGCGCGGTTACTGTTTAGGTACAAAATAGATGGGGCTAGTAAGTATATGTATGTTTGCATTTGTCGATTTAATTGAAAACAATGACTTTTCTAACTTGATGCGTGACTATTTGCTGGGACTTTTTTTGGTGAAGAAACCTACCATTCATTTGTATAGCGAAAAAATAGTAAATAATACTAATTCAATAGTGTTAGCCAACCAATTATTGATAAGGATATCACACATTAGTTCAACAAACGATAATCGATAGCTAGTCTGCGATAATCGATATAACCCTAATGTATCAATTATCGGAGACTAGATAGAATAAAAGTAATTCGATTAGTGAAATTCAGAAAGTATAAATAAAGTAATATCTAAAATGCATTTTCCTATATTTATATGAAAAAACACTTAGTTATATTATATATTAAGGAAAGACGAGAGACTTTTTATTCGTTTACCATACATCAAAAGAAAGCCAATATAGTTTATTAATGACGAATTATTTCTACAATAGGTGTTTTAAACCGCCAAATAATCCAGAACAGCCATAACATCTCTGGACTTTTGATTATAATAAACATATAACTGTGAGTGAAAAGGAAAAAAGTATACAACTGAAAATTATTTTAAAAATAAGGAGGTCTCCTTCACCGTTTATTTTTCTCTTACCTTTTTACTTAATATACTCGTACTTTCTTTTTAATGCTATGTTTTTTTACTACATTGTTTTTTATAAACATACGCCGAACATTATCGATTCAATAAACATCGTGCGAGGTAGTTACGAAAGCCTGTGTCCAGCCCAACATAAATCACGAGGCGAAATGTCAATAGTTTTATAATAATTTAAATTTTACATCCGTACGTGTGACGACTACACAATATTATCTTGGAAGGATATCACCAGAGGCCGACCTACTTTAGAGCTATAAAATATTCACTTACTAATTACAGGTTAAGCGTAATATACTTACTTACACTACACGCAGGTTTTTGAGGAAAGTTGTAGAGATTATATTATGGTTAGATGATCAGATGCTAGAGTTATATGGTATTTTTTAACAAAGGGCAGATTATAAGAGCTTTTTGGAGAATATACGGTCACCATTATTATTGTTATTTTCATAATATTATATTTAATCATGAACTCTGCATTTTTGGAAAATTCTTCGGTTAATGGTTGTAAATTTTTATTCTATATAATAATTACCTTAGCCGTAGCCGCCTTCATACATCGGTTCTGCTTCGATCACCGAAGTTAAGCCACGTGTGCTTAAGAAGTATCTGGATTGGTGACCATCTAGATTGTCCACGTGCTAATGATTTACGTTAAAGAAAACAACCTGCTTATAACCCGTAATAGTATGAGGCAAAACGTAGGTTTCGAACAAGGACCATCACCGTAAAAACTTAGTTGACGGTGGTCAGTCAACCTCTGGCTATCCCGAAAGGGTTGTACGGTCGTGAATGCGTATTTTATTATTAAACAATTCAATTGTGTTATAGTTTCCAAGAAAGACTTAAATATTCATAGACAACTGACCAAATTCACTAGTACTCAACTAGTTGTTTGGAACATAAGCAAACAACTACCTGCCTTAATGCATATAACATAGAAGCCTTAAGTTTACAAACTACTATATAGAACCTTAGGTTAGAAAGGGTTTCAAACAATTAAGTCGTTATTATGAGTTTCAGGTGGAATATTTCAATAATTAGAAATTGGTTACCTAAGTATCGCGTAATGTGAAATAAATTAAATACAGTAGCATATTATAGCCACTTATGTTAAGAGAAAGACTGGTGTTCACCCATATAATTAACTGTTAGATATTTAAACAGAAACGATGTAAGTTTGTAATACATAATCTTACGATCTTAAATACAAATTTTCCTCGTAACAATACCAAGCCCCTTATACCATTAACCACAACTGAACATTGGAAATGAACGAATAAAATTCCTTGCAAAAGTCTTAAGAGAGACTTAGATTAATGCGATCGGGTACCTAAGAGCAAGATCAGAATATCCACTCAGGATTCACTGAAGATGGCCATAGACTGTGCGGATTACAAGTATTTTCATTTCCAATGTTCATCCATAATGTCATTTCCTAAATCGCTAGTTTTATTAAGTCAGAATCTTTGATTCTTTATTTATTCCCCGTTATACGGTAGTAAGATAAAAGGTAATTGTGGTTTAAGTTTTATATGTACAAAACCTTTATTAGGTCTTATTAGGCGATAGTCAGTGTCTTTTTAAGTATATTATCTTAATGATTCTTACCTATAACTAAGCTAAATATGAGCAAAGGTGCTAAGAATGGATTTTTCAGCTCTACTTAATGAGAAATTATGAATATGAGTATCCATGTATGCATTCAATACATAGTACATAGTAACATTTTAAACAAAACAATCTCACTAACCAGTCAATCTATTAATATAAATAAGCTTTGACACATTTTTATGCTACGTAAATAGTCAGTACATACGTACTTTATCCAAGTTATTACCAACTTGTTTTCACGAGCGCATATTTCGATTACGAATTCAATTCGAGAACACCTCCACGTATGCGAGCGGAATAATTATGTCATGGAAGGAAAGGACCTTTGATTTTTATCTCTCATACCCATACTCTTGCTTACACTTGTTGCATATCAACAGATACAATACACCGGAAACGAGAGACGTATTTTCAACCAAAAAGTACGAAGACACGGCTCAATATATACTGGTTTGTAGAGGTGTTGGACAACAACAGACTCAATCATAAAGGTTGCCATTGTGAAACGTTGACATTATAATATAAGCTTTTCGCATAAACTTAACTTTTACTACCCCGTTACCTATAAAACCGCTTTCCATTCCTAAATTGCGAAATTCAAACGGTACGCCGTTTTAAAACTTAAATGGGTGCTTCCAGTTATGTATGTTAAGTATGTGCTTATTGTAAATATAGATCCAGTTCAAAGAAAAGTATTGTCGTAATTCGTATAACATTTAATTAGAACGCTCTTCCGGTGGAAGTGTCAAGCAAATAATGTTCTATTTATTTCAGATGGAAATAAGGGCACGTGTTAAACGATAATTAATTATAATAAGATACAATCACGATCTGAAAGGAACGATATATAATGTTCGACACCTTTAGCAATATATTATTACAATGATTATTTGGATTCTCAGAACATATCTGGTATTTTGATAGAACATAATCTTGTTTATTTCCCTTACGTCTTGACAGAAAGTGCTTTCACAGGTTTGTTAGAGCATTAGTGTTCACAACCTATATTCCTAATTATCTCACACCACTGTCGCTAAGAATAGGTACAATGCACCGAAAGTTTCTTCTTAAAATGTTAATTTCATAATATTCTCTTTTACATAGTCAAAATATGAATATATTTTGACTAATTCTAGCTAGCGATGTCTGTGTATTACAATTTGCTTTTAATAACTTTAAAGTAAAAAATTAATATCATTAGTTCCAACATTAGATCAAACTATAGATTATATCCTACGGTGAGGGAAAACATCGCGAGGAAACCTATCTGTTCCCCGAACAGGTAAAAGTCAGTGCTTGTAAATGGCGACATGGCTTACCATCTGTCACATTGAGTACTGTATATCTAGTCAACACGTGGGTTCGAGGTGGCCATAGAATTACTACCTTTGCAATTGCGGCATGGTTAATGGTCGTGAAATATCCATCTTCAAATTCTCATAATATCCATCTTCTATTCACAACCTAAAAGTGGCTGACGAGTAACCCCAGACATTCCTTCTCCACATTTGAAGTTCTGCTAAACTTAGTACTAACTCCGGCGTTAAACATTGCTGAAAAATCCGTGAGTAGAATGCACGTGCCTGCAATGCTAACGCTGATTGTGGGGCATTTTGACGGTAACTTCTGTCTGATGCAATATACTTGGCGCTCTCCCATGCATTCATAATCTCCGCTCTCGCCAAGAAAGATGAGTTGGTTTAACTTGTGTCGTTTTTAAACTAACTTAGTATGATCTAGGACGTCCAAGTTAAATATGTTCTGTTTGAATGAAGTATGAAGTTGAGGAAATTGGTTTCATATAAAAATATTTCAATGTGTGTATCTATCGACCGCTGCGACGTTATGTTAGTGATCGACTTACACGATCATTTTTACATAATTTCCGACATTATGGAATTCGCAAAACTTATTGATATGTAAAAAGGGAATGTGTCCATAGTGGCTCTGAATATATTGGTGATCGTTACCAATGAATAATATAACTCCTTAACTATGGCAACAAATTTGGATAATACTAGACACATTATTAACTGCCTATTCATTACTTGTACGTACATATCAAAAATAAACACTACTCTGTAATAAAAATACGTCATTACCTAACACAATTCACTCACAAACTACTATAAACTCTATACAATCAAAATAAAGTTTCCAAGTCACGTTATTTAGATCAACCAATCCAGTATTGTTTCGGCTAATTGAAGGGTATAAACCAAGTTAATGGACTAAGTACTAAGGGTGTATTCGCGCCGAATACAGCAGTGTATCCGCTAAGCCGGGCTTCCTGTATCCTCATATATTACACGGAGTGGAACAGAGCGGCAGATTATTTAGGATCAATGGCTGCTAGTAGAGAAAAACTTCTAACGAACAATGTTTTTCTTCAATCTTGTTAGTTGCTCTCTCGTTTTAAAGTCTATGTACATTTTTATTATATATGTAACAGAAATGTTTTTAAGAAGAAAAAACAGAGTTCAGAGTTAAGTCAGAGGTTCAAGTATCCATCTCCGCAATCGCGGAGGTATTAATTCTATGGCTACCTCAAACCCACGTGTTGACCAGATAGTTAGTACCCAATGTGATAGGTGGTAAGCCATGTTGTCATTAACAAGCACTAACCGTAGTATTCGACGCATTTCGTTAATATATTTTTATTACGAAAATATGCATAGAAATTCATTAATATTCATTTCCATCGGTACATGCTCAAGCGGGATTTGAACTCTGTACAGATTCAAGCCCCAAACAACTGAGCTACGTCGAATGTCTTTTAAGGTGAGGGAAAATATTGTGAGGAATCGTGCCTGTTTTTTGGTTTAAGCAATAGTCAACACCTTTAAAAGACGACTTAGAATAGGTACCACTTGTCACGCAAGGTGCGAAATATTTAAAAGAAAAGAGGTTTTATTTTTTCCAGTCTCAGTTCAGCATATCGTGCACGTATGAAATTCTGTGCTGATGCTGATATCAACCATAACCAAAATCGATGTACAGCGTAATAAATACAGCAATTTGCCAACAAAGCCCATATTCACATGAAGTATATAAGGCACAGATTCACGTAACAACATTTGGAGCGTGGTGTCGTGTGAAATTGAGTTTCCCTCGGAATAATAAATATCCCACCTGCCTACCTCGCACTATCAGCGACGCGGCCTCTGAAATACGATATTTAAGCGGTGAAGAGCCAGCTTTATGGGAACTGTCAATTAGGTATAAATAAAAAATAGGTTGGATGAAAAAGGTTTATATCAACCAACCTGCTTAGTGGATATTTTAAAATGAAATATAGTATGTTGGATGGATAATGAAAATCTCTTGAATGTAATAATATTTGGGTCTATATTAATTTGTGTATGATATATCAATAGTGTTACAAATGCTGAAAATAAAATAATCAATAACCCCATCATCAATACCTCATCTAAAGGATGAAAAGATTTCACGATCCCTGATATTACTGCAATCTGACAATATTCACTTCTCAAGCTAGCATCTCATAAATATGTAAAAAAAAATGTTAATTGTATGCAAATACACAGACGACAATTGATGAGGTTTTCAAGAAAAACACTTTCCTTTAGGAGAACGATAGGGCGGTCACGTAGGTGTCAGACTTAGTGGGACGAACAAATAGCAAAAAGGGTGACATTATAAGTTCAATCATTATATATACAGAGGCGTATCTCTAATGAAAAAAAGCGTGGTGGTATTTTGACGTACTCAATGAATCCATATTTGTAAAGGGAGATATTAATAGGTAGTGTTTAAAAGAACATTAAATTAATACGAAAATGCACACCAAAAATACTGAATCGTACACCAAAATAATACAGTCCCAACCCAAACCTAACCTTTGTTGTACGTTTAGCTGTATTTTGGTATATATTTCAGTATTTTTGATATGCATTAAATGATTTTCCGATCTTAATTACGAACAAAAGACTGTTTTCACAATTAATTTCTAGTTCACGTTTTACTAGATAGACAGCACCCAACGTGATAGTTAGAGAACCGTATCAACGAATACAGGCACTGGGTATCACCTATCCAAATGATAGGCAGGTATTCTCACGACGTTGTCCCTCATCGTTAGCGACTGTCAATTATGTACGTAAATGAAAAACACTATTTTTTTATTTCATTAATTGATATATGCCAGAGCCGAGATTCGAACCTAGGATCTCTTATAATAAGTCAGATGTCTTACCCGTTTAGGCCGCAAGAAAACTATCAATATCAACAAAAAATGCCTATATATTACCCCATATTTTTAAAAAGGGCGGCTGGTTACATTTTCTAGCTAAACAAGACTCAGCCTAGTCCAGGCATATACAAGTGTAAATACAATATAATAACGTGGTCACGAGTATTAGCTTGACGCATCGTTTAGCCGCTGCCATGTTTTAAGCAGATGTACGATTCAATTAAAGATTAGGCACGCGTTCATTATATGTACGTTTGAAAGCCGCTTCTCGGAATTTCAACTATGGTTTGACTAATATAGAACGATGATTTTGACAGTGACAGGCTTATTTTTGTGTAGGTAACGGTAAGGGATTTAATGTGGCGAGATAAAACATAATCTGTCAAGGTGCAGATGATCTGGAAAGGGAGTTTTTGTTATCAATTGTAGGCATTTATTTATATTGTTCCTATCTATCTATATCCATATCTATCTATATTCTTATCGAAAAGAAGTAATTAATTTTTGACATCCTCCGTGACACGAACTGCTAATCACCTGAACGCTAATCATGTGGTCCCAGGTGCGATTACCGGTGTTGGAAGAGTTATATCAAACACTTTTTCTCTGCTTATCAGTCTGGTTGTTGTTTATATATCATGTATTTATGTATCTATAATAAGTATATTATATTTCTTAGTACCTATACCGCCAAGTGTGTATGAGAAGATGTATGAGTGTCAATGAAGCGAAAGTGGTCTGTCAAGATCGGGAAAAATGGGGATCCGTGATCTCTGTCTACCGCTCTACAGGGAATCAGGTGATTTGTATGTATGTATGTATATATTTCTTAATTAAACTAAGTTTTAATGTACTTAGCAACTGAATAGTACAATTATTGCCATAGTGTCCTACAATTTTATTATTCTATTTACACAACATAGGTATTCTGTTTCCTTGGTTATATTCACCTCTTAAAGGGTAAAGAAAGTAAAAGTATACATAGGAAATATAGCGGCATCACCTTTGCAATGGAGAACTAAGGCTCGAAATATTGACCCCATTTTCTATGCTTTGCGAGAAATTGTAACGAAACACGATCTCTGCAATTGGAGTAGGCAAGTATCAAATAGGTTGAGGCACTTACTCTTGTGAAGCTTGGTTCTGTATGCCTACTTATATTAGATATTTAGTTCACTTTCAGTACATATATCTATGAAATGAATATATGAAAATGAAATGAATGAATAAAATGAGAAAACTATAATAAGTTACGTTTAACAATTAATACTGTTACCTTTGTTCGTTATAAATATAATAAGTTATTATTATTATAAAAAATGAAGAAATTTAAAATAAAATAAGAACTAAAACATCACGTACTCTTAAGGAGAAAAAGTATGAAGTTTCCCTATCTCTACTCGTGACATAGTGGTAGTAAAATCACACATCCCACGTCCCGATCCTAACAAACCACTTTTGCTTTATTAACATTCATACACCTCTGCATACATATATACATACATACATACATTCCCTGTGGGTAGGCAGAGATCACGTTTCCCCATTTGTCCCGATCCCGACAGATCACTTTCGCTTCATTGCACTCATACAACTTCTCATACACTCGCGGCGGTCATAGGGTACTTGTACCCTTTTTCAATATACACATACACATTACTCAATTAAAGCAACACTTTATATTTAGCAGTACAGCCATACAAATAATGTCAGCTTTCATTATTTTGTCGTTGAGACAAAAACTGGGGCACGCGAATGAGAGTTTTTATTAAAAGTCACCGACATTGCTCTCGTTAAACTCTTAGTAATAACAAGTACGTAACACACGTGTATAATGACTGTAATTCCTTTCGGGATAAGCAGATGCTTTGGTACAAGCTGAGCTTAATGATATGGTCACTAGACACCTATATTTAAGTTAGCATACATCACAAGATGTGATAACTCATATCACCTTAATTAATAATAATAATAAAATTTGGACATTATTACACCAATTGAACCAGCCCCTCGGAAAGTAGATTTAAGACTTGTGTTAAGGGTACTAGTCAACGTATATTTAAGACATATATACTTATATTATATGTATATAGATAAATACATATATAGCATATATAATCAACAACCACACTGGAAAGCAGTAGAAAAGCGTAGTTCTTAACTCTCCTTCCACTGGGAATAGAACCCGAGACCTCACGCTTACAGTTCAAGTGCTCAACGAATCGCGCCACGGAGGTCGTGTATAATGACTGTAATTCCTTTCGGGATAGGCAGATGCTTAAGTACAAGCTGAGTTTAATGATGGTCACTAGACACCTATATTTAAGTTAGCATACACTACAAGATGTGGTAAGTCTAGTCACCTGGAATTAATTATTATCTATTCCATTAAATGCATAAATTCAAGCCCGTTTTCCTGTAGTAGTAGGTATAGTTCATAGACTCGTATTCGTCGCGATCCTAATGAATAACTTTCGTTTTAATTTACATTGACACACCCAATACATACTCAGCGGTTGTAATAATACAAGAACTCAGACTGCAGACTGACCATGGCTACTGCAACGTTACCGAAACGTCGGGTTAATAAAGGTAATTTTATTATAAAAACTTACGCGATAAGTCCCGTTAATTATTAATCATGAGTACAAATCGCGAATCTCTTAAAACTATAATAAAGAACTATACATACATATAATAACATTTCTTAACTACATATGTTTTCCTTTACCATTGCTTTCTCATCCCTGTAATTATATAATAATCTATCAGAGCTGATTGATTGATTCACATATCATTTTAAACCTTACAAATCGATGTTGGATGCAGAATTAATGCACTGCCGGCTTTCATGTTCAATCATTATGATTTGTATTAATTAATTTTGATGAGCGGCTGAAATGCTGTAACCAATCTAAATGAAGAATTTAATTCAAAACGTATTTATTGGGTATTTAGTTACTTTTAAAACTAAATATAAAGGGTCTTACTTACTCGTAGCAACAATTATTTAGTTACACCTTGATGAGTAATAAATGTTTCCTGTCTTTATATATGTTTAACGTACAATTGTAAAATTTTTATCTACTTATACTAGCCCATCGCTCAATAGATTGTATTTACCCCTAGTCCCTTAGTCGTCTCCTACGACCTGACGGGAAGAACGGCAGCTAATTAGCATTCTTTTTACGTCACAGACTAGCAGAGAACCTGTCAACAATCTATTATGACATCACAACCCCGATATTCATACTTTCATTCTAAAAAGTGACTTAGGAGATATTATGTCTCCGACGTTTTGTCTACCCCGAAAGGGAAAAAGGAAGTTAAAGTATATATGTATATACTTCTTAATAATAGGCAATGCATGATGAACTTACAGGTGGTCATCCAAATATATAATGACGACATTACTTCCGGTATACTCATAATAAAATAAATAAATAACTGTTTATCGTTTACCTTAATATCGCAAATCAAATAAGTTCGTTCATTCGATAATCGCCATGTTTTATTGACTTTATTAGCGCTGTTTGCCATACCAACTGGGACATTCACAAATACATTAGCCGCTTTATGGAATTGACCAAATATTTATTTTTAGTAACTCGTGCAAATGAAAAATCGCTTATCTCGTTACTGCCATGTTAGAATATCACGTTTATTTTGCAACTAGCATGTATGTATCCCGTGCTGTCAAATAGTAAAAGTTTTAACATTAAAGTTAGGAACTGCAGAGATTTTTTCTTTATTCATAAACAGTAGTTATCAAACAAACAATAGGAAATATTCATTTTTATCGGAACAATACAATATTAAATCAAACTACCCTATGCTATGTATTTTTTATGTTGCTTTTTCTCAGCGAATCCTAGTTTACTACATAACAAACTCTTTCACGATAATTTCTGGAGTAGCCAAACCTTCTGCCCTTCTACACAATTGTCGAGTTATTGAAGCTATAGCCACCTCGAGTCCACGCGTTGCGTTTACTTTTTTTTGGCTAAATAAATACATTTAGTCGTCAAATAAAGACTTTTTCTTAGTGCGCATAGTCGCCAGGTACAGGTGGGCCCTCAATCCTCTATGTGACAACTTATTACGCTTTTACTCACTTAATTAACTATCAAAAAATCAGATTCCAAGTAGCACAATTGTTTTGGAATGTTCACTAAATTCTAATAAATTTTCAAAGAGATTAACGGAGTGGCCCTCACACCACACGCCCATGACTTTTTTTAGAAAATTTTGCTGTTAAAACCCTTATGTATTTCAGTATGTACTAAGCACACATTGTATGTAAACATAAAGAGACGAGTGTTTGTAAGTGCACGTGTATGTGTAAATATCACTCCGGTACGTGTTGTTGAACTTTAGGCAAAATTGTTCATACATTACTATCGTGCTGTTAGATTGGAAAGTAGATAACAAGTTGCTGGTCAGAAATAGACTCGATTTCATTGATCGATGTAAAGCAACATTGTTGTACCTGCATTTGAATGAACATTGAGTCTGGTTCTTCTATCCCTTTCGTGGAGTTAGAAACAGAGATATGAAGTTTTATCGGTCACTTTATGCATTACTATTGGGTTGAGATACTACATATATACATGCATGTCCTTTAATCCCTTTGGGCAAAAACCTCGGAGATATAATATATCCTCAGTCAGTTTTCAGCATGAATGGATTGCGATCATAACGAAACTTTAGTGACAAGTTGCTAGCTCATGGTCCAATAGATTCTTTACACCCCTAAGCATTCGGCAGCTAATAAGCATTGTATTTACGTCGCGTCGCGACTAGCACAGGACTAACATAAATTTACGAATTTTTTAACCACGTTTATCGTTCCATCGTTTAAAAACATCATATATGTATAAGGCGCATATGTTAGAACAGGCTCATGTATGTACATAAAACATATGCTACGTACGCGTAATATGCCATATAACTCGGCACAGTTTCGTTCAAAGCGTCGTATAGAGACGGGAGCCCTATTAAAACGTGTCCCCGAGGAGACATACCCGTATTTTTAGGCAGCCTATCTCGAAAGCACTCATCTGTCGTTGTCTCACAAAAGCACGGGCTTAACTGTATCGTCGACACATTTGGGTAGGCAATCCTTCGCCTTATGGCTGTGTAGTGCGGGGTAAGGAAAATGGGACTTTGAGACTATGGGGTGAAGTAGTAGGTGTTATTAGTGTGATGGAAATATTTCTTACCATACTTATATGTACAAAAGGTTTCTTAATCGTCAAAGGTGACAAGTAATTGAATTCGAAAAGAACTTTTCACGCTACTGTACTGGTGGTGTGTCAGTTTAAACGGTAATGTGGATGACATTTAGAATTTTTCGAACCGATATAGCCTTTTATCCAAAAATTTTCAATATTTTTGGAAAGATCATATTTACTTATTCCAGAGGTAAAAGCGTTCAAAAACCTAATTTATCGCAAACCTGTGCAAGAGTTATACTTTGTTTATGTTTCACTCATAATGGAACTAGTTTAATGGCATACTAAAATCATATTTGCACCTCGAGAAGACATAAACTTGACAAATTTTATTTAACTAGTAGCTGCCTTAAAATTTTGACCACACCTAATAATATATATTTATTTCAGTTATAGATCCTTAAACACCGTTTTCCTTACCCCGTCCTGTATCCGAATCGCTTTTGAAGTAATCAGGCGCGAGTGAATTATATTGATAGCGCCGCTGATAAGTGACTATCTTGGCTGAGCGACAGACTGACGCCTAATGTAACCGACTTTCGATTAACATGCTGTACATTTATTACTTTCGGTATCTTGTTTACCTTCCTACTGGTCAACAAACTTTAAATTTTCATTGCTTACATTTAGATAAATGATTAAGATTTTCATTTATTGATACACTCAAGTAGTTTTATCCGTTGAAGTTTTAAAGACCTATATATCAAACCAGATATTATATTTCCTCAGTTACCTATGTTGGAACGGCATAAACATATACTATTGGTGACAGATTGCTAGTCCATCTCGCAATAAATTCTATTCAACTAATAATTTATATGACGAAGAATGACAAACTATCAAAATAAATTTGACCTTTCATATTAATTATGAAAACTACAATTAACACTTATCCTTCTATAGGAAAACAATCTTATTGTTTATGTATGTATTAATAATACTTATTACCGTCTTAACAATCTAATACTTCTCCGAATTTGTTACACATAGGATGTTTTTATTTCCTTATCTCCGATATGTACACTGGACTATGAATGTCTTATTTAAGCCAGCGGAAGTGATAAACTGATTACACATTGTTTAGCTATGCCAGAATTTAGGTCTTAGCTCTAAGAACTAGATAGACTAAGATGGAGGACTTATTAGAGCATGATTGACCTACATAGCTTGGAATAATTGATGGTTTGAATCTCATGTAGAATGTAATAGTATACTCGTGTTTACCAGGAAATTAGGCGTGGCCTACATTTCGTCTAATTTGGATTCAAAATTACGTTTAGCAATTACATGTCATATATATATACTTGTTTGTATTGAGGAGACGTAAATAAGCTTCGGGAAGACAAGTATAATGTCAGTAATAAAATATGTTAGTAATAATACTTGTTCTTATATTCTTGCTTTAGTTTAATATTCTTACAATACTCTAATAAAATAAGTTAGTAAGAATACTTGGTTTTTCTATTATTACTTTAATTCAATATTCCTACTCACATGACTTACAGTTTAATGCTACTATACTGTAGTTGAAGACTAATAATGCTCAATAATAATTCAGAAAAATGTTTAATTATTTTCGTAAGTAAAGATATTTTTCACAGTATACTTCCACAACAAATATACCATATCAATACCATAACAACCCTGAAATCAGTGCTAAAGTTACCCAGTTACTGAGGATACGTTATACCAAGGGTCTGCAAGAAAATTTATGTAACGACGTTAATAACTAATTTTTATCGTACAACATACCAGGCAAAAAACAGCTGCTTACATTCTATATAAATCCCACACCAGCACAGATTTAAGCCCAGTACCATCAAACACGAGGTAAAAATAAGTTACGTTGACATTTCACTGAATTCACTGAAGCAACATTTCTGAAAGCGTAATATGAATAATACGTTATTTGCAGACTTGATCCAAGCCGTCAAGACATCTTAAAAAGTAATTTCCAGTGTCAACACACTTAAGAAAGTGCCTAAATGTTAAATGAGAACAGAAGAAAGCGTTCTCGAGCTTTTGTATGTACATACATTAGGCCTTGGAACAGATAATAAGCCGAAAGTATTAAGTTAGGAGTAAAATTTGATTTGTATTTGATTTACAAGTACCTACTGTTTACATGTACTGTTTACTATTATTGAGATCCATATTTATATATCAAAGTCGTACCTTAATATTAACGAATGTAAAACCTCCGGAAGTCTACGTCTCGAATAAACTTGAAAGTTTTGGTTAAGCGACTCTCGCCTACATAACAGTCCATCTAGCTTATCCATATAACATCTAGTCATATACATCTATCCTAAAAAAAAATATTGTTACACTCGCGTCCTTCATTTCCTTTTGATGTGGACAAAACATTTGAAAAGATCATCTCAGTCCACTTCATGTTCCTATACAGGTTGTTAGCCATGCCAGGCAGAATGGCAACTAGTTGTCATTCTAGAAGTCCCTAAACTAGCACCATTGCACCTAACAAAACTCCATCAAAACTTACCCAACCGTTCGTTGCCCCGAACCGTAAAACGAAATAGCCAGACGCGATTTCGCCATAGCACAAACTTCCCGCAATCGGAAGCACGCCCAACGCCACCTGTCGTGCTTTATTCCTTACCAGACCAAAATACCCATTTAACATCTTCGGCCTACTTCGGCGGAGTATAATGAGCTTTGCATGCATGTAGAAAGCGGTGTTTACCTGCATTTTTTCCCCTAAAATTACATTTAATGACGCTGCAGCATCAGCTTGGATCGGAGCCAATGTCGCAGGCGAGCGAGCGTCTTTCAATGGAGACGAATGCGCTTTGCGAGGCCTAAACACCCAACAACTGAGGAAGTCGGCACTTTTTAATATGGAGGTGTGAATTTATTTCTTTATATTTAAGAACTCTTAAGATCTTTAAAGCATTAACCTAATAATGTACCAGGACATATGAAACAAAGCTAAAATATAAAACTTATGTATACATGATAACATTCATATATTTTTGAGAGTTATTTTGAACTCATTCATTGATTACTCTCATAATCGTAGTATTCGTCCATTGGCAGCGAATAAATCCTTAAAAGATGAATGCAAAATAATGCTTAATCCTGAATGCTAAGTCTATTTTATGAAGCCATTACAATCGGTGTTGTGAGAGTATTAATATATGCAATTGTCTAGTGATTATATGATATACATATAATATATTGCCCTAAATCTGTCTATTCTAATGGGGATTAAGGACATAATGCCTATAGGTGTGTATTACATTACTTAAGCAAGGATATTATAGGTAGATATTGCTTTTAAGCCTTAAGGTTCTTTCTACCTTTTTGGAATTTGCATATGAATCTATTTGTATATTATGACTGTGAGCTGAATTAAATAGTAAATCTCGAGAACCATTTCCAACATAAATTATCTAAATTTTTCTATTGAACTTGTATGCCGTTATAATAACTCTAATTTCATACTTACCTCACAAATCTTTAGGTATGTTTTGGCCCTGAAATCACATAACTATCGGAGATTGTAATGGCATTAACTATTATAAAATGTTTGTAAAAGATTGACAGCCCAACATCCAATATAATAATGAGCCAATATTATGTGTTTCATTTGTTCTATCCCTTTAATTTTCTATATATTACAACTGGCATAAATCACCTACATCTAATCTATGTTCGACCTAGATCATATTTTAAAACCTTTAATACCACAGCGAGTACAAAACTCTTTAGTGGAAGCAACGAGTCGCTTATTTCATTAATGAACTCATACTCAACGAGTGTAGTACCTAATTAAAATCCGAGCGGTCCAACACGAACCAGATGATGTCACCGCGTATACTGGCTCATGGGCAATTTATAGCTTAAGACCCCTTGGTATGTAAGATAGGGGACTAGATATGGAGCCCCTTGCACCAAGAATAAGGGGCGTGGCCCTTTGATATGCTTGAGTGACTATGCGATTGTTTAGAGTAAAGGGGATTAGATTTAAGAAGGTGAAGTGTGACAGGATTTTCATACTTTATAATAATAATATTATTTGGACATTATTACACCAATTGAACTAGCCCCTTGGTAAGTACATTTAAGACTTGTGTTAAGGGTTCTAGTTAACGTATATTTATGAAATGTATACTTATAATACATAGATAAATACATATATAGCATATATAATCAACGCCCAGACTGGAAAGCAGAAGAAAAGCGTAGTTCTTAACTCTGCCTCCACCGGGAATCGAACCTCAAGATTAGCGTTCAGGCGTCTAACCGACCGCGCCACGGAGGTCATCAATTATTTTATTATCTATTAAGGAAAAAAAAACAGCGTACTTATACTATATTGCAATACATTTTAAAAGTAACTAAGGCCAATAACAGACTTTCGTACATTTGTCAAAATACATATAAATTAAATTGATTATATGTGAATTTTATACTATATACATACATAGTATCCAGTAGTATATAGTATATACTACTAGAAACAATGTGTCACATATAATAATAAAGCATTTCATAGCATTTATAATGATTTCTATCCGTACACTAGTGTTTAATTCGGATAGTAGCAGGCAAATTTACTATTCAACTATCCTGCATGGGTTGAATATGTGAACTCTGCAATTTTGCGTTTTGGCAAGTGAGTTATTACTAGTGTTGTAAAGAACTCGAGTCTTTGAGTCCTAAAATTTAGAGCTCGACTCTGCATTACACGACTCGACTCATAACAATAAGACTCTTAAGAATAAAGAACTCAAGTCTATATGAGCTCTTGAACGCGAGACTCGAGACTCGAGTCTTCTTTAGCGCTCGAGTCCTTTTTACGCGCCGAGTCGCGCTCGAGTTCTTTTCCGCTTTGAGTCATTCTTTTTAAAGCAGCCATAAAAGGCTATTTTTTGTGAGATATAAATCATGTGTAACCAGAAGGAGATGTCGAAAATATTATTATATAAGTATAGACATTTATTCTAAATAAATCACTGTCAGCATTTCGAAGACCAGTTTGAAGAAGACTCGAGCTCTTTTAAGACTCGAGCTCTTTTAAGACTCAAGCTCTTTATAAGACTCGAGTCACTCGAGTTCTATTTAAGGTTTCGAGTTCAATAATGGCGCTCGAGTCTTCATGATAGGACTCAGACTCGGCTCGACTCAAGACTCCGAGTTCAGTTAGTTCACTGAGTCTTAAAAAATTGAGTCGAGTCTATCGAATAAGACTAAAAGACTCGAGTTCTTTACAACACTAGTTATTACTACCCTGCTAGAGGTAATAATGTGTTGTGATTCGAATGTTGTGTGAGTGACAAAGGTAATATATATTTTTTTATGTTTGTAAACCATCTTTAAATTTGTTGAGAGACTTCCGATTTTGTCGGGACAATTAATACTTTGTTTATAGAATATGCACGATAAATCCCGTTTTTGTTGCAAAACTTAATTATCAATATTACCATAAATTATTTGTATTTAAAATAACCAATATATTTGCTATACTTTTCTTAGAGAAATATAAATTATTTACTACATTTATTATTACATTTACATCTATTTATACATTTTTCATATACGTAGCTAGTAAATGAAAAATGTTTGATATTTTTATTTAAAATAACCAAGATATTTGCTCTACTTTCTTTACAGAAAGTGTGTTTACTTTACAATACATAATTCATTTACTATCTACCTAACTACCACTGGTTCAAAACCCTTGCAATTATCTCTCTAGCATCGTTCTACTCGATACAGCTAGCGAGATAATAAGATTGGATCTAAAGCCATTGTGATCCCCTAGCGGAGTGCACCAAATTCTTAATAATGAATGGACGCGTATCGCGATCAATATTGCTCCTAAGCGATTTAATGGCGCGGCACAAGGCTATGTACTAGGGAACCAAGTGTATGGGGATAAAAGTTAATGGAAGACTGAAAATGTTTGGGAAAATTGGCTTAGTTTAGACGATGAATTTGTTTATGGTTTCTCGATTCCCTATTTGTATTATTATAGGGATAAAGTAATGTTCATGATTAATAACTAACGGGACTTATCGCGTATGTTTTAATATGATAAAGTTACCTTTATTAACCCGACGGCTCGGCTACGTCGCAGCAGCCATGGTCACGGGCAGACTGACAATGAATATTTCTTCGCCTCCACCGCAACGACCTGACAGATTCTTCTCCGACTACCCTCACTGCTACGTTTTTATTAATAGCACGCGACCTACACACTACACTGACAGTATCTTGTGGCTTCACACGATCATGCTGAGTCCGTGACCATGGTTGCTGCAACGTAGCCAAAACGTTGGGTTAATAAAGGTAACTTTATTGTAATAAAACATACGCGATATGTCCCGTTAGTTATTAATCATGAGTATAAATTGCGAATCTCTTAAAACTATAAAATAATGTTGTAGGTTTGATTATTATATTATCAAATGAATCGTAAATGTATCATTAAATTATGGCATTATTAACCATTCTGTAGCATATACGTGTTGTATATGAAAATTTGAGAAATTGCTTAAATTTTCGCTTGTTTTAAACCGAAGCGTAAGAAGTTATACAAATATTAAAAGCGGAAAGACACCTGCTTTAACTTAAAGCTACAGATTAATTCTTAATTAAATAAGTGCGTATGTAACATCTTGATATGGAAATAATCCAATTAAAATTAACTTACGCCTGAGTGGCCTTATTAATCATTTATTTAAATTACTTTTTTGGTTCAGTAGGCCACCTTGAGAGCGAAAGATTACATAACATTAATCTCGTTTTAACCATACTTCGTAAGTGACCTTTTTGCTTGCTAATAAGCCCATTCATTACGTAAGAAATGAAGGTTCCGGGTTATATTCTAGCTTTGTAAAAGCATATAATTAAAATCAAAACTTGGTTATTTTCTATGTATCTTAAAATGTTTTCAATCAAAAGCACAGAAGAAAACATTCTGTTAAAATCTAAATATGCCTGAGTAACATACACTGTAAATTAACAATAAATTACAGCGCTAACAAAACCGTAAACTAAAGCTAATAATTAAAAACAACCAACCTCCTTACAGATAGATTAATCAAAAAGTTATTAGACTTTTTTCTTCATAAAAATAGTGACCAGTGACCACCAACTGAGAAACTCCACATTTCCACAATGAACTAACGCTGGTCACGATAACACCTCGTTACTACTAATAACAATGCTTACTGGACTTATAAAGTTGCTAATAGTCGTTATTCTGAAACTTTAATATTATATTACCAAGTGCAATTCTATAGTCGGGCCGTTGCGACATTTATTATGAGTAAAACTTATAGCAGGACCAAAATGTAAGGCGTATCAATCTTTCAGTCACTTTTAACAAGAGCATTTTCAAAGATTAAGGGTCGTAGGGTTGTTGTTTAGGGTTTTTGTAAGCAAAATTTGAAGTATATCTCTAGAGACTAAAATTTTGTCATGTAAATTATAAATACGTAAACTTATAATACAGAAATCAATTACATATTTCTAATATATCACTCACGACAATTTAAAATAACCTCTTAAGGTAAGGTAGTTACGGTCGCAAATTCAATATAAATTGTTACAATATTGACCTTGAAACATCAAACAAGCAACATTAATTCCTCCTTTGCATCTACTAGATGTTTAAACAGCATCCAAAAATAACCATCTTTTGTCACAGACCCAATGTTATAATTTCGCCAGGATCCGAAACAAAAGCACTTATTCATAAATTCACAATGCCGATAAGCAAAAAGCCCCTTTCACCCCCGACCTTATTTAGGCTCCCCACACTTATGTAAACAGTTTGGGGTCTAGCCTTCCTATTATGTTTCATAGGGTCGATTCAAAATGTCCGTTTGGACACAAAATATCCTTTGAATATTTCAATTTTGCGTCCGTGCTGCTTTAGAATAATAGAGGATTTTCGTTATTTCAATCTAGTTTTAACTGGGCTGGAGTAGAAATTAAATATGTCTGGTTATTTTATTATAGGCTTGTTACTTCTTTAGTAACACGTGGTTGAGATATGGTGTAATAGTTAGTTCGTATCATATTGTACGAACTACGCTCAGCATTCGAATTTTAGACGCAGTGTTAAAATATTTAATGATTTTCTTACAGATTTTGATATATACAACTGTACATTGGCTTAATTTAAAGAGCAAACTGGACGTAAATTGTTAATGTTTTGAACTGTTTTGTAAAATAATGAGTACGCTATAACTATTATTAGTCATTGTATTATAACTTACTTTGTTACGTATTAAAATTGGAAGGAATTTATTTTGTGTAATTATAGTTTGGGGAACTATAGGTTTATTTATAAGTAAAACATTGTAAATATTATTATTAGTATATAACTGTTTGCTTCCTTAATAAAAAAATTGTTATACTGACAAATAATTACCGTATTCGTCAAATAGCCCTGCTGTTTGTTTCTTTAATAAAAAAGAATGTTATACTAACAAATAATGACCTTATCAGTCCAATAACCTTCTTTAACAGATTTATGAAAGTTCATACTTAAAGTTAGGTATTATTCCCCTTTAGCTAAACTAGTCGTAAAACGCAAACTTACATGCTGTCTATTTCAGCACAGTTACAACGGAGGCGTATGAAAACATCTTGAAGAAACTTACTACGAGTGAAGTATGTGTACATCCAATAAGGTAGATGCTTTAGTCTCGAGTACTTACATACGTAGGATATGAAATTAATTTTGACTACATGTAGGTACTTCTCACACATTATGGTAGCTTTTGGGATTCTTTTACATATATACTTCATCGTATACATTTGACATAACTTACATTTCTCGACCATTAAAAAAAAACAAAACAAACGCATTCACGACCATTAACCATGCAGGGTAGTTCAGGTTTCCATCTCCGCGATTGCGAAGGTAGTAATTCTATGGACACCTCGAACCCACGTGTTGACCAGATAGTCAGTACTCATTGTGACAGATGGTCAGCCATGTTGCCATTTACAAGCATTAACCTGTTCGACGAACAAGTAGGTTTTACTCACGATGTTTTATTACTTTTATTGAAATCAGATGCTTGAGGATCACTCAATCGTATCGTATCTTCTAATGACTTTTGGGTAACGTGACGTTATAATTACCCATGCCAAAAAGACTGAGTTTAGTTTAACAGTAAACAACGATATATAAATGGTTGGTGATTATATTTCCGAAATCTATTTCCAACGGGCCATAGACAAACGTTATTATGATATAAACTTATATTGATACTTCATATATTGAAAAAGGGTGACGTTAGAAGTACCTATAACCGCCGAGTGTGTATGAGAAGATATATGAGTGTCAATGAAGCAAAAGTGGTCTGTCAGGATCGGGTCAAATGGAGATCCGTGATCTCTGCTTACCCCTCTACAGGGAATCAGGCGTAATGTGTATGTATGTAGGTATGTATGATATCCGATCCACGTACGTAGTAATAAAAAGTACGGCACAAGTAAAACTTCCAAGTATGGTTTCAAAAGACAGTAGACAACCAGAAAAACAAGCCACTAAAGAAAGTAAACTCGAGCTTCGTAAAGTTGAACGCACTCCGCCAAATGCATACAAGTAGGTCATAAAACCGCCCAATAAAGGTTCCGATTAGAAATTGCGATAAAGCACCGCCTACACCGCGAGCAATTTGAAACATTTCAAAGATTAGAGAATAGAAAGTTTTCGTGTAGTTCTAATATGAGCAAAGCCTACTCCTACATGGGCCAAAGTAGTGCAAGGGCGTCGTGGAGTAGGCCGCCTGAGCACACTTCAAACAGCGCGGCGAAACCTACATAGCACATGCATTCACATGTACATTCACGTCCTTTATACCGTTTTGGGGTGGACAGAATATTGGAGACACGAAAACATCTCTTCAGTTACTTGTAACTGGGAATATTGGGGTTGTAATGTTATATGAACTATTTATGTCAGGTTTCTAGCCCATTGCCTAATTGATTTCATGAACGTCTAGTCCCTTAGTCGCCTTTTACGACAGCTAGCTAGCATTATTTTTACGTCCCAATCTTTAATCATTTAAAGTAAATTTTTCCTAGTTTTCTGCATCCAACGTGACTGATGGTAAAACGTAGCGTCGTATATTATATTACACCCGTATTGTATATACTGACTATTACATTAAGAGTAATAGGCAAGTTTCCTCACAATGTTTTACCTAATGGAAACAAGTACACTATTGATAATACTACTATAGCAAAAGGCTTTCACTGCATGCGATATTTACGGGATTACTAGGGATTTATTCCGATGTTCTTTATTCCTATTCCGGTACTTCCAAATAGAAAAAGCGTGGTTTTGTTCATTAGAATGTAGTTGAGTGTAGTTCGATAGCTGAATTTTACTTTGGTTGAATACTTTAAAGTATTTAAGTTAGCATAGTAGTGTTTTACTCACATAAAAAGAAATTGAATTTGGCGATCATTTCAATTAGTGACTTATAAAATAATGTAAACGATACTAACATTAGTTTATTTCATTACATTTTGAGAATAAAAGTACGAGTATTATACGCTTTTAAAATAACAAAAAGGGAAATGTTTATACGAAAATATGCTTTATATTAAACATAGGAATAACCAGATAGCACTCATTCTTTGGTAACCCTGTTTTAATAATATGACTTTATATATAATAATCGTGAGAGTCGTTATCAATAAAGGTCAATGGGTCTTAGAATCGCGAACCTTGAAAATGCATGTTTTATACGACATGTGATAGCATTTTAATTTATTTTGAGACATACATAATATATTATACGTATCTAAAAGTTATCTCGCAAAATAAAGGAACAAAAACTTTCAATGAATATTTCAAGGACAAACAAAATCATTTTGTTATTTAATACTAATAAACTGTTTTTATAACGCTAGATTGCAATTTCATTGTAACTCTACTCTTAAATTAGAAATCCATTTATGCCAGTCTCTAATTCCCACAGGAATAAAATGTTTGGCATGCAAGTTCCAACTTAATATATGCGTCTTGCTGCTCTGGAACTCGAAAAGAATGTTTCCAACAACATTTCTCTTTGTAACTCTATAATAAATTAAGAAAACCGAATATCGAGGCTCATACATATGTCAGAGTGGCATGAGTGTGTCAAAAATCAAATTACTATTGTGAAAGGTTCGTTTTCCAGTATCCACTATGCAGGAAACTAGAATCTAGCATTCTATCAGCGTCGCTTTTAGTCTAGAACAACATTAAGGCACCATGGCCACGGCAAAAACTCTCAAAGGGCCAGCGTCGTGCAGATATGCAAATGGAATCACTACGATGCAATTTGCCTTTCACAAAAGTGCAGGAAACCGGCCGAACGAGCCGGCAGCCCGCGCCGCGATATCAAAGAGCAGTAACCAAGTTTGTAGGGCAGCCAGCGGTTCGAGCCGCCCCGCACACCCGCCGCCGTCGCAGGCTCAGTTAGCCAAACCGACGGGTCCCTATTCACACGCGCGACCGCGACGCACCCGCTATTCTCGACAACAATCACTTACGACAACTCCTACTGCGAACCAACTTGTGGATGCTATCGAATAAGTTTTGATCAACGGTGCAGTGTTTCACTAATGCTTTGTGTCTTTGGAGTGCTGTGAGCGGTTTTAAAGTTTGCCAGTGCTGTGAACAGTGATAGTGCCGAGCTAGCCGGCGCAGTGCAGCTTTGTGGCGGACGTCGTTAGCTTCGAAAAGAGGTAGGTTTACCACGTGCCTGGAAGCTAGGTGAGCACAAAAAGTTCACCTTGAATCTAGTCACGCATCAAAAAACTATCGAACGGCAGCAGTCCCAATTCATAATGAATGTAACCACACACCGGCGAGGCCACCAATTAAGTTACACAACTAAGTACAGAAAGTTAAAATCTATAAATAAAGGTCGCTGGAACGAAAATTAGGGGAGGCAATCATCGTTGGAGCAACGCGGGCTATAAATTCGAATAAAGTATTAAATAGGCTCAAGGGTTAGGCAATTTATGGTAACAATCGGTATTGGTATGTGCATTTCTAAAAATAAATTATTAAGTAATCAAATTTAAAGTTACTCTAAGTTTGTAAGTTTGAAGTTATGTCGAATCGATATTAAGATAATTATGAAACTTCTAGGTACAATTAGCTAGTTTAAAATGTAAAGTACCACAGATATAACAACAGATATAAGCAACATAGCAAATTCTTAGTACTTAACAAAACAAATAGAAATATTATTTTATAAGTGTGACTTTAATACCACCAGATTAACAAAACATTATAAAGAACTTTATAGCAAATTCCGGCCATACAAAATCTATTCAAAATGTATTTTCTAGGCAATATTACTCTGGAATACAGAAACAATAAGGGACGTAAATATACTACTACTAACAGCATTTTACCATCGCATATCAATAATATGACTAAAAACTACTACTGAGACTACCTTAGCTAGCATTCTCGTATTTATTAAATGCAACTTTGCATTTAATAAATACATATCACGCCTCATTCCCTGTAGAGGGGTAGGCAGAGATCACGAATCCCCATTTTGTTCAAATTCAACGAACGGCTCCCTGGAGAGGCGGAGCGTGGGTCACGGAAAACCCAATTTGCAACATTCAATAAAAATGTACTCGTACAACATACTCGTAATGCCATAAGTCAAACTAAAATTATAAGAAATAAGTCACCGAAGTTCTCGCAACCACGAAAGGCATAAAAGACACATATACATGTAAATTCCTACGTGCAACGAGCAATAATAAATTTATCATCCATACACCTTCAGGAGAAAAGTCACATAAAAGATTTCCCATCCAGTCACCGAGATGTGTTTAATCCTACGTGATCGGAAAGCGAGTAAGCCAAGGTGCCTATTACTCACGTCCCTTCCTATCAACATAGCAGATATTCTACGTGATACGACACGTTGTCAAAACCGTGGATTATATATGCTCAGGCCGTGGACATCTAAAAATACAACCCGGGAATAACAACGTTCTAGAGAAGGTTCTTTCTTTCAATTTCGCGATCGAAATTCTCATGAGGGCAATTGATTGCGAGGTTAATGGGCGTGTCCTGTTCTGTTAGGGTAAATAAATTTTTGGTGTGTGCCTAAAAAGACAAAATAAACATGGCTTAGGAGTTGCCTTTCTACCCGACGTGTCATAGGAGTAATATAGGTACTATGTGCTTATGGTATCTTTCGGTGATGGGTGACTATAATCATTATTTTATTATGTTATCACAAATCATAGGTAGGGCTGACAATGATCGAGGAAATCTTTTCACTTCCAGAATCTATCTATCTCAAAAGGGATTGAGGGAAATGAGTTTACATATGTCTATAGGAGGTAGAACAACATAAAAATGCCACATCATGTTGTAAATTAAAACGCTATAAAATTTTGTGCCTACTTTGTTACACGAACGGCAAAGTTACTTAGCTAATAATTGTAGAAGTATGATTACAACAAAGCACCCAAAGTAATCATTTTAATGTTTCGTGACGTCGTAAATAGTTAAAGAGATTTCACAAGTTGATGAAGCGGTTATTAAAAGACTTTTGTTAATAATACAAGCCACGTGGTGAGTCAATCTTCTAAGTCATAAATATTCAAGGCTTTCAATGCAATAGTTAGTCGCCAAGAAAATAACAGCTCTCGACCTTAACCACGGAACAGGTTTTATGCTCATTGAGAAGACACAGCAGGCAGGTACTTGTGCAGGTACCACTTTAGAAAGCGGCTTTCATTATATGCATAAATCTTTTTAACTATTTGTTGCCTGGCAACAAAAAAACCCATTTACTCGAACATAAATACACAAGACTCGCCGGAGCCATACAAACCGTTGAGTGCCGTTCAGCCGAACACAATTAAACGCTTTTGTCTACTACGAGCACCGCGTCAATGGCTTTACTCCATTCTGCTGTATTATAGAACACGAGGAAGCTATTCACTAATTATTTTTTATAACAACATATCTCACTGATAACGATAAAGGCATTTAACTAGAAACAGTGATAAATGAATTGCTCAAAATGTCAAGTGCGCAGATAAGATCAGGTTCCTCACAATCAGATACACAAACAAAACCGAAAAGCGTGACGTCACGATATGAGCCCCGTTATAAATGAGCCAGACATCGCACATGTGGCAAAAAGGGAATAGTATTTTTACCCTTGTCAGCATCCATATGTATACTATTGCGGGCTAACAAGGGCGAATAAGGGCGGGGAGGACAGCTGGAAAACCGCGGTCGCGGCGCAGAGGTTGGGACTCCTGAATTAGTAATAAGAGCGCCTACTGAAGGCACGGCTAATGAACTAGCACAACACGCCCGGGTTGCCCAAAACGACTCCTCATTATAACGAATGTTCGCATTCCCCAGAAAGTTACTTAGGCTTTTGATGAGCTAAATTGTTTGAGATTTCCGCCGAAGCTGGTTCCCTTTGTGTTATTTTTTCTAATCAAATTCAGTTCTTTTTACCCTGTAATACCTGTAAAGATGAGATGTTAAAGACATCGTAGTTATGTTTGCGTCTCATAAATAAAAACAGACTCGAGTACGAATGAATAAAAATGAATTCAGCGTTTAATATTGCGAGAGCAAATGATCAAATGTTTTAGAGATAACGCAAGGCTCGAAAGCAAAGGACGAATAAAATATGGATCAGGAACTCGATATTCAAACAGCGCCGAATGTATTTTGAATTGATATGGGCGCCTTTGCTGATAAAAAATCCTTTGATCATTGGTTGAGCTTCGCGAAAGTCTGCTTGGCTTATGTTTATGTAAGTACTATATAAGACAAAAACAACTTAATACAGAAAGGTATGTAAGAGCTGTTTGGTTGTACGTGAACTATGATTTGGAGATGGTAAATTAATGCATGGGCAGTTCAGAGACGAAATTCATGTGAATAAGTGAGAGTATGTATTCCTACCTTATATTAACTCAATGGTGGCCCTAGTATAAACTCAGTTAAGGACCAAATTCGGTTACTAATTCTGCTTAGTAGTCCCCCGACAACATAACAAATTCTTATTTCCCTCCTACTATAATTAACTCCAGTTTTATTTTGTGGTGCACAAAATTTAGAGGGGCGCAGATAATTACATCGCGCTCGCAGATTCTCAACTCCTTGAATTTTTGGTGGAGTCCCTTTTGTTGTGGACACAAAAGAAGAAAAGGTACATTTTTTGTACTGATGTTTTTTTCTACGACTACAAAAAGTTAGGCCGAAATCCCGTCTGCTCTATTATACTGAGTTTAGATTTAGCCTTAGGCCAATATTCAAATATTGTATTCCAGATCGAAACTAACTTATACCAAAAATAACCGAAGGGTAATATTCTGTAAGGATATATTAACTTTATAAACAAAATAGAAGATGAAATTATTATAATTAATTATATTATAATTTAATTATACAATTTGATTGAAATGTGGGTTACGTTAATTCGTTTAGGTAACACTGATGCAGTACAATAAGTAATAAGTCAATATCATGATATTCAATTAACCTCGTACAGTTATAAGCACGCATTAACGATGAAACCTGGCGTAGTTAATCCAAATTACATAAATTATATCCGTTACGAAAATAAGGAAATGCATTTTGATTGAGCTACAGAGTTTTACCTAATCATGATAAACTATTATGTAGCTGCTTAACTAAATTACGTATTTAGATATAACTTTTATTTAATTATTAAGTCTTCAAACCTTGAGTGTGGATAGAGTTTATAAAAAAAGCATTAAAATAATCTGATACATCGCATTGAAAGACGCGAGATAAATGCTTATTTCTCGGGTAACATATTCATAGATTTCAATGAAACACTCCTATATTCGGCATCCGGTTTATGTCATCCTTTCAGGACAAAAACAAGCCGTTGGGACAATAAACAAAATGAAAAAGTAACCAATACGCCTGTTGATGGGCTCGAACAAATTACATTTGTGTCATGTTTATTCCCAAAAGGATACGGCGACTGACAATAAGAAAGATATGCGTAGAACGAGAGTAAATGTAGGGTTGAGAGGAATCCCAGAATTTATTAGGTATTTCTGATTGCAATGCAGATTGAAGTGAGGAAGCATCCTCAGGGGGCTGGCGTGCCATCTGTCTTTATTGCCGTCTGCTCTCAGTTTATAAATGGGGAACTAGAGGGGCCCTAGATCGACAGTGGAACACAAACAACTGCAAGTCATCTATAGTCTCAGTTGAGAGCTCGGAATCAGTCAATTAGAAACTACTCTATTCATGGCAGATCATAGCTTACGGTCCTATCCATTAGTGATCAATATCTCCAACGCAATCTGCCTGTTTCTCCCCCGTTCTATTAAAGAAATTGCCTTTGTTAGGAAACTACAGCGGTACTGCTCTGTAGTTGGCATTTGTTTAATCATAATAAATTACAAATGGCACGTGCGTCGCTTAAGCCCCGGCGTCGTAACAAAGAATATTACAGTCCAACATCTTAAGCAGATCATTTGGATGAATCGTCGAGCGTTGAAACTAGGAAAAGATTAAAGTAAACGCTGCATTCAATTACATGCTTCTAATAATGGATTAGCTACTCCTTTTTTAATTGCTTTTGTAATTTTCTTAATACATACTAGTAGTTAGTTGAGATAAAATTCCTTCTTTGTATGTACGCTACTATGATCCTTGGTGGAATAAGCAGTGGTAGTTGGTCTTTTAATTGGATCAACTTTACACTTTGTATAAGAATTAAAAATATAAGGAAATATTCTCTTTAAATATGAGACAGCATTGTTGTTTGAGAAAGGAACAACAAATTGTAATTTTCATGCAGCCAAAAACAAAAGTGTAACGCAATGAAAATTTATAAATTTTTGTTGTTCTTAATAACAATCCGACGACCCTTGCGTAAAAAACACAAGAAAATGCTGAGAACTTTGCGTTTTTATGAACAGAATTGAACAGCAAATGGACTCCATTTTTTCCTTGTTGCTCCTAACGTAATAATGCTTTGTAAAAATCTGTTGACTAAATTCATACCTTCAACGAAACAACACGGCAACAATAAGCAATTTCGAGTATGAGTTTAGTTACTAGGTTCCACATACACAATCCACAGAGAAATGAAAGGAATCTTGCATAACTTGGAAACCCTTTAGTGCCATTTCCATAATTGTTATGGCTGAAGTGGAATATCTCAGTAATGACGTCAGCTGAGACGTTAGTAGGCCGTCGCCACTTGTACAAGCCTTGCGAAACCTACATTCTATCACTGTCCCAGATATGAAAAGGGATCCCACGGGATGAACAAGCAAACAAACTCAGTAACTTCAGCGCCGCATCCATTCACATTTGAACGACTTACCAAGACACTGCAAGCCACTTTAAGCCCAGGATTAGTCTTACCCAACTTGATTAATATAGGGGTGAAATGATAATCCCAACGAAGCGTCGACTCATTCGTTGTGGAGGAAAAATGGATTTGTTAGCCTTAAGCTAAACCTAACAAGGTCTTTGAAAAATACTAAGGCGTTTCGAAGAAATTGATTCATCAGGCAATCTTAAATGAGTTCCATTTAAGTTATTGATCTCTGATATGTTCTTTATATTGATAGTATAGTCAGTATAGAAAAGTTTTAACTGTAGATTCGATTCCATCCTGATTTCTTAAAAGACTCTTCAACTAACGTTTCTGGACTATTTACTTGTTCTGAGTACTATGTGAAAGTTTTCATCGAATCTTCGAGTACATACTTGTTTACTTGGATAAAATCTCTTGTAAGTTTGTAGGTTATTTGTGTCAAGAGCAAAGAGCATCTTAAACTTGTAAGTAGTTTTTCTGTAAATAGGTAGGTTAATACATATTCTAAAACCTTGACTTGGCATCACAGGTGACTAAGGGTAAATACTTGACATGTAATAAAATAAATCACTAGTCATTTATGCATCACCAAATCACTCATTGCCCAACAACTTTTATAACTATCATTTGCATTTTAACTTGATAACTTTATTGAAATTTTACTACATAGACTTGCGAGTTACAAAGAATCCTTTACATAACAACGAGGTATTACATAGATTAAGACACAAAACAACACAATAGCAACTCAAATACCAAGAACAGAAAATAAATTCACGAGCAACATCGACGCAGCGCTTACCACACTGTAAACAGCGGCCGCGTCTTAGCTCACCATTTTCTCCAGGAACTGCCTTTAAATAATTCAACAACCTTAAAATATATGAGCGTACTATCTAAAGCGCCGGCTTACCATAATGAATGAAAAATCGCCATTTGAACCACCTACCTGTGAAATTAGCACATCGCGAGCTTTGACCTAAGCCGTGACTGGATTTATACCTAAAGCATGATTCGATTTGAACATTTCACTGAGTCATACTCCTTTGAAACTGTATGATTCGCTTTTTTGGCTGAATGTGACTTGCCTTACGGAATTAAGAGTTTTTCCTCGTTGACCCCGGAATGTTTAACTTCTTGAGCTCGTTAATCAATATCTACCCTTTCGGTAACTATCCCAAAGTGAGTTTGAAAAATTGGATGTTTGGGCAAGGTATTCGATATCGTAGGAAGGACTTATCAACTTTACCTGCGACGTAGTGCCCTGTAAATTATACATAGAGTAGGGTGATAAGTTACTGCAGTTGTTGAATTTAGTTAATCTAAATTTAACAATTTAGACAGTGCCGCATGGGAAACGATAAAATGACATTGATGCAAATTTCAATTGGATAATTCAGTGCATATATAACCCAGAATACTCGTTCATCTAATTTCGGTTGCTGAACCTAATTGTTTCATTTCATAATCAATTAGCAAATACTATTTATTAAACAAAAACTAATCCTGATAAAAACTAGAGAGCAGAGACGTAGAGCAAAAAAATCGTATTATAATATGTTGCAAACAAATCTTTTAACCAATTTAAGGATTCTATCACCAAAAACTGTAGGTAAAACAGAACAAATCCGCAAACAGTTGACGAAACCTAACACGGCAAAACTACCGTCAACTCATCTAATAATAAAGCTAAACGGGTTGCTTTGACTGTAGCTCTGATCGGATGATTGGTGTGCACGAGAGAGGAAGCCACTAATCCAGCTAAATACATCCTCGACTCTTGTTTAAATCGCGGACAAGATTTCGTCTCAACATTCGCTTTTAATGCTCATTTGCTGAGGTCAAACGCCCACAAACTCTTTGCGGATTTGAATGAGCGATTTGAGGTACCGTTAACGTATTTATGTGGTAAACTTTGAGGTCTGCGAATCAGACTTAATCTTGATAGACGATGTGTGTACAGTCACTTTGATTCCTCATTGGGCATAAGTGTCGATAGAATGAGGTTAGAATGGGAACAGGCATTGTTGGTAGATTAGATACGTTATTTAAACCTCAACTATCTTTTTGATACGTAGCTGTGATGTTATTATAAGCACTCATTGTATTTTCTGACCTTATTTAGAGTGACTGATTTCTGTGGTTATTTGCTTTAGTGCAGACTGCAAGTTTGTAGTTTTTAATCCATATGGTCAACAACGTGGCATAACCGGTATTAGCATTATTTGGCATGTCTTTGTTTAGAAGAATAAGCGAGATCCCTAATGACGTCATTTCTAGTTTGATCCTTCGAAATCGATTATGACAAATATTTAGAAGCCGATTTTTACTACTGCAACAGTTTTTCATTGTAATTCCTTGTTTTATCGTACGATCAAATGTTTCAACGTTCGACTCCATAAACAATCGCTTATACGACCAGAATACATGAATAGAGTAAAAGTGATGACATCTAGCTATGATTCAATACACTTTCTTTGTCCGCGTTTCGATTTACAATCTCGCCACAAGCGTCAGTCACTTGTTTATAAATGCATTCGAGATCTCCGAACCAGATTGGTCGAATCCTGCCATTTACGGCGATCCAGTCTCACTTTACGTTGTCTTCCGTATATGCAAGCTCTTTGAAACGGGGAGCAGGACCGGTGTTAGTGCCTTGTGTGCATTTATCCGAGCGCCGACGCAGCTTGTGTGGGTAAGCAGCTGCCGCGTACCCCGCCCCTCGCTTCCCCCGCCGCATACCTGCGTCGCCCTTTAAATACACAGCTGACGCTCGCCTACTAAACATTATCCTGATTCGAGGAAAAAACAAAATCGTTCACAAACATGCTAAGACAAGTTGGAGGTCGTTTAACCGATCTTTGGCTCTCATCTTTTTACTGATTGATATAATTGCCTTAATTACGATACACTCTTGGTATGTTATGTAGGTAACCGGGGCGTTTTTCTTCACTCTATTTTGATACGGCGTTTGAATTGTAGTAGTGCATAATGGAAGAGGGTTAGGTGAATGGCCCTGACCTTTTTCCTGCCGGAAGGTGAGATTTGATTCGGAATAAAAGATGTCCAATCTGCTCATACAACGGAGGTTAGATTGAATATGGTGTCATATCTAATAGCGTTTTCAATATACGTATGTATGTTATTTGATTAGTTTGATAAGAAAAAATGGCAAATAACTACGATTACTCTCCTTTCGGAATTAGTTAAGGTACGAGTATAATGGATTTGCTTGTTTGTGTGAGTACCTTAGCTAAACATAAATTGATGTCTGTAGTATTCTATGAGAACATAGCTTACCTATCTTATTATAAGTAGTAAGTAATTTCAACAATTGTTTTCCCATTTTAATAATTCATTTTTTTATTATCTAGAGACAGATGCTATTTACTTTCTTTCTTGTGGAGAAGTTCTGAGTTTATTCTAAGAAGATACTTGAACATAGTACATATTAAAGAACCAAACCACTTCAACATTTCCAACTACAAACGAATATAAAATACAACCATTACAACTAGACAAGGCTTTATTGTTTCTCGTAAATATTGAATTATTTATGTCTCCATAACGGTGCTTAGCTGACCACATTTTTCTTATCTCCGAACTAACAAATGTGACCTAAATACTAACTAAGAAGGTTGCTTATACAGCATATTTCGAAGTATTATCTTTGGTAAAGATCTTGTTCTATGTACTTATAAAGTCTCATTGATCTTTGGACCCTTTTTGGCATAAAGTTTTGTGAATATATGTACCTTAGCCCAGGGATTTAAAACAGCTAGTGGTAGCTTTAGTTTCAGTTAAAAATTATACATATACATTCACGTCCTTTAATCCCTTTCGAGGTGGATAGAACCTCGGAGATATATATCTCCTAGGTCACTTTGTAACATTAAATGAAAATTTCCCTTGTATTTGTTATTTATAAAGTATTACATAAACATCGCGTATGTACTCTATAAGTTGAAACTGCGTTAAACTATAAGTCATAAAGTCTCTTTACTTATCTAATATGCATTAGACTTAACTAGGATTATTGTACGAATACCTACTAATGACATACATACTATACCATTCCCTAGTTACCGATAAATATATTGATAGTAAATCGCGTAGTAAACCTACAAAATTACTCTCATTCCTTTACAATTCTAAGTTCTTAAGAAAAGCAACTAAATACATTCCATTCGAATACTAAACTAGCACATAACTGTATGTAGGACGTATTATTTATTCCCTACAGTCGTCTCTTGTTTCTAGTAATGAGTGGCGGCGTATTGCAAAGGCTCAGGCATATTTCCGTTTCCGTTAAAGATGGTACTATATGCAAACTAATGAAGGCTCCACATTGCTGGTTAGACATAAGTATTTGTAGTTCGTATAAGAGATCATTATTTTTTTTGAGACAATCGTGATATAGTTACGTTCAGAGACTGTGTTGCTGTTATAGATGATGTCAGTCTGTAAAATTGCTTAAATTACATTCTGTTTACGTTTTAAATTTTGAATTTACTTGAATACTCATTCATTCCATAGTACTTCAAAATTAGGTGGTTTTAATTAGTGTTCAGCGATAGAAGGTGAACACTATAACCATCAACTAACTTAAATCCATTCATCGTTTTACTCTTAAACCAAATTTTGACACGAAAAATTCTATTCAATCCTTCTAAGAATCCAAACGTAAGGACGTACACACATGTATTAAAACGAAATCTATGTTGTTCTACTTGACGGCATAATCCGCTATTAGTGATAAGCTCCAATGGCCATATAGGAGAGGAAACAAACGGCCCCACACGTCGCCCTCAGCTGATTATGACGTGGGTAAGACGTCTACTCACATTGAAGAACCAATACCCTATCTGCCATGTCAAAATAGGGGTAACCATGGATACTCAAATAACAGGTAATTACCCGCATCTCACCGGGTGTTCGTACAAATATAATCAGCCATGCAGGTCTGTTGGTAGAGAGGGAAAGAGAAATCAATCGAATGATCCTGAAACATTTCTCTTAGGTAGTTATTCCACTTATTGATGCTCTTTTATTCTTCACATTGATAACACGCGTTTTAAGAAGAATGCTCCCAATTTGATCTATGTTATTCTTAGTGGCTCTGCTCCGACAATCCTTCCATAATGAGAATATTAACATACTATTATATATACCTTATAGTCATTTGTACGTATTTGTAACACTGGTTCCGCCAATCTTATCTTACCACTTTCACTTCACTATCATTGAAACAACTCCGCATAGAAGTTAAGTAAAATTAAGTAATGGCAGTTTATGATATTGTATGATAACCCTTACTTTACCATCTGTTCTTTCACTCATGCATCGGTCAACAATCTATTATCATCCACCCGCATAACAAACTCAAACCATCGAGGCGTGTTGGTTTAATGTTATTCACTACAATGTGTTCCATTCCATCTTGAACTACTATCTTTCATTACCTTAACACACTTCACAGTTAACAAGTTGTAACTTTATTGTTACTATTTTGGTGACTATCTCATTAATATTTATTTTGACATACTGATCATCTCTCCGATCCTCTGTGGTGCGATCGGTTAGCTGCCGAAAACGCTAATTGTGAGACCCCCGGTGGGTTTGATTCCCGGTGGAGGCATAGTTAAAAAAATACGCTTTTATTCTGCTTTCCAGTCTGATTTCTTCTTGAGATATTAAACTCCTTTTATGATAACAAATAATTGAGATATCAAATACTTTTTACAACAATAATACCAATCTATAAAAATCTCTTACAATGACTTTGGGAATATTGATCTGATCTGGTTTCTATTCAGCCTTGCCAATTTCCTATGTCATTCATGTTGCCCATTGTAATTTTAACCGACCTTTAACGTGATATAAATACTCGTACAAATTAATGCAATTTGGGTCTATAAATATATTAAAAACTTTCACAAACTTACTAGGTATTATGAATGAAGCCCCGTTCCAAAAGGCTGTTAACGAAATCCCGTGGGAGTAAAGCCGACATGACTGTAAAGTTTAAACTTCCAAGATTCATTCACCTGAACGTGTTTATATGTATAACTTGAGTCGTGAATGAAATAGCTTTTGGGGTATCTAGATAAGAATATCATGTGCCCCGAATTTCTATACCTGCTTATTTTTTTTCTTAGAATACATACATATTATGAATACCATCACTCCCGTTTACCTAAAGAGAGGTGGTACAGAGATCAAGGATCCTCATTTGATTACATGCACTAAGAAATGTGGTAGTCTTATAAATAGGTTTGTTGATCATCGTTGAATCCATCTTTAATCATTTATGGACAAAAAGTTAGCATACATTAATGTTCTAAGGATCTATCCACTCATTTGTTTCGACTTCGTAATATATGCATACATATAAGTAACAACATATTATATAACATAGATTATGTAAACATGGAGAACTAGAGCCAAAACAGCGTCATTCTTTATAAGTAAGACGAATAAAAATCTAGGTATTACCTAAGGATTCTAGCTTCTATAAATAGAACATACACAATACATGCATTAAACTTCTTCAATTGATCGCGAAGGTCCGCGAAAGACTATTGTATCAATATGGAGGTAATAGTCACCTTCCGTCAACGATGATCTCACCACTTTTCACGTTTGAAACCTGGCTTAAATCATAGCAATATTAATTCAAGTTGCGATTCCGTAGGCACCTTTTCTGTTTATGTTCATTAAATTACGAACGTGCCTGGCTTTATAATTAAAAATGGCAACTTCAGCAAGTTTTTGCTTCAAGGTAGCCGTTCTGCGGTTTGTATGTTCACACTTAACCTATTAAAAGTGACAAACGCCCGTGAGCTACATACTTGTACATTTGTTATATCACTGCTATGTTTTTTGCTACAAAAAATGTGTGAGCAAAAAACGCCACTTTTAATTCCATTACACAATGCTTGTAATGTACGACGAGTATATAGTTAGTAGTGGAGTTTTATATTGAAAAACGTATTGGGGGCCTACAATACTTACATAATGTCGACATATTTCATTGTACTCCAAGTATCTTTAAAAGGACTGTTCTAAGTTCTTTAAATTCCATTTGATTATTTGTTGCTACCATCCTTCATGAGTATTGTAAACAATTATAAATTTGCCTTGGATAAAGATGCTGGTTGTGTTTTTAGTATGTTTTTTTTCTCTATTTAATGTATTACACAATGTTTGTTATACAAAATAAAATAAATAAACGTAAGTCTTGTAGATTACTATCTTATTAGTTATTCGAACATTCCACGCCTATAGCTTAAGTTACGCACTCGTCATAATTTCATATTTTGGATTTACATGATTTGGTAATTTTAGCCTCTACGAACTCTGGTCTCTAAAACGGTATAGTGTAAAAAATTAAAAAGCAAATGAGAACTATTTATGACCATTAATGCAAATGACCATTAATTATAAATCTGGGTTTTATATAATAAGCGATAAATAAATGATAAATGTTGGTAGAAGTTAAGTTTTAGAATTCTGTAAATATACACAACACCCTTCACACTGAATTCCCATTAGATACATATTATATTATAATTGCTACAAAATGCATGCAAATATGCAAGATCAAAACAGGTCAAGGTTTAGCGTCTTACCTATAAAATTCAAATGTATGTACATATCATAAATTCATAATTACCCCAGGCTTAGACTAAGATAATCCGTTTAGTTTAGATAAGGCCGCTTAGCTCGCGCGCCCTGGATTATTTTGACGGTTAAAGTAAAGATTAACTATGTTGTTCTGTCGCGTATTGGGACTTCAATGAAACGTAACCAGCTGTCTTTCTTCTAAGTAAACGGTTAAGGTATTTTGTCATGGGACAATTGAAATGTGTGGTTGGAAAAAATTAATGAAAACTTAAGAATAAAGTGATAATACATATAAGGCAATGTATCACGTATACAATAATGATAACAAAACATATATTCACGCCTATACGTTTCCAACAGGATAGGCAGTGACTATCGATCGCCACCTGGAACGATCTTGACAAATCTCTTGCTTCACTCACACTTATTAACCTTCTCATACATGTTCTTCTGTTCTTCACGCTAAGTAGTTACACCCGCCTTGAAAAGAATGTCTCTAATGTAATATATGTATATGTGCTAAAATGTATGTGGTTTTCAAACAAACAATAACTATTATTTATTACTAAACAGGATTACTAAACGAATCCATTGGTTATGTAATCACGATATGCAGGGCAAAACAGCTGTTCACCTCACAATAAGGGACCAAATCTAATAAGGGACTTCATATATCCTATCGTAGAGCAAGTTGAACATCTGCCAGTTGAACGTTAGATTTCTTCTCACTCAATACATTCCCCGTCGTGTCAATTGGTTTTAATTAATGGATGCATCGCTACGAGTACAACGTCTGGTCAGATTCAGTTGGATGGTTTTAAAGAGAAATACATGCTATGGTACACCAAAATATCTTAATCATATGTACTTGTGAATTTTACCTTTATTACCCCTTTTGGAGGTAGTCAAATGTTCCTTTGTCTATTTCTGATATTGCTGAATAAGTGGTGAATGGTCAGTTGTAACCACCAGGCGACCAGTGCCCTACATGACATAATCTGGTAGACTATATAATTATATAAATTTGTTTAGAACAGTCTTGGTACTGGAAAATCTAGTATCTACTAATGTATGATTAAGTACCCTATTAACACGACATATATTAAAAGACCTTTCCTTTTTTCCAGAACGCTTAAAATGGGAACTCGTTGCTAACATTCAAGATTTGCCGCCGCTGCCGAGCTTATAAAGCGTTCAGGTATTTATTTATTACTACGTATTTTTATTTAGTCATTTGGGGAGGCCTATGTCCAACAGTGGATTACTTCAGGCTGATGATGATGATGATGACGTATTTTTATTTAGTCATTTGGGGGGAGGCCTAGTCCAACAGTGGATTACTTCAGGCTGATGATGATGATGATGACATATTTTTATTCATAATAAAAGCGCTTGTCCTTTGTCATAAATGACGCTGATGAGACTGGGGTAACTAAGCGATTTAGGGCAGATTTTTTAATCAAGTGTCACTAAAAGAGGTTTCAACGTCTAACCTACCTAATATAGTCAATTATAATTTAATTTAATCTTTGATTTAATATGAATAATTTGTATATCAATAAAATAAATTTTCCATTTCCGTATTACAGTGTGGCGCTGACAAGGGTCGCGGCGGCATGTGGCGCGGCGCGTGGCTGTTCTTGGCCGCCGCCGCGTGGTGCGCCGGGCCCGGGCCCCCCGCGCCGCTGCTGGCGTTCCCCCACCGGCTCTACAACCTGACGCTGCCGGAGAACTGCGCTCCCCGGACCGAGGCTAGGGCCCCTCCCGGGCGCGCTGCCACCGGCACTCGTCATGCCACCAGACGCCACCAGGTGTCGCTTTCGAATACGACACGGGGACAAAGACAGACTGTTCCGAGCCGAAAGAACGAGTTGTCGGCAACCGCTGCTTCTTAACTCTTAGAACTCGAGCACCACCATCTGCGGTCGTCTTGAACCGAGAACGGAGGGATTTATATCAGCTGGATATAAGGGCCTCCGTTACGTTGCCTCATGGTGAACGATTGGAAGCTGACACCACGGTGGAGTTACGAGTCGATGACACAAACGACTTGAGCCCACTTTTTTATCCAACCGATTATGAGGCCCGTGTGCCGAAGATGCTCCATTGCATACTAGTGTTATACGCGTCACGGCAGACGACGCTGACTTAGGGCTTAATGGAGAAATATATTATAGTATTGCAGAGCGAGATTCCTCGTTCGCTGTAGATCCCTCAACTGGAGAGGTGACCGTCACTAGGCCACTTGGTGTTTAGAGATCGTGAAAAACATGAACTCACTGTTCTCGCTCAAGATCGTGCTTCTATTTTATCAAAAGGCGACGAAGCGCCTGCAGCAAGAGCTAGGTTAAAAAATATATGTAGTACCAGTAAATCTTCATGCACCAGAAATGCGTGCCATGACCTTGCCTTCCCTAGATAGTGCGAGTTCTGAGGCAAGTGTGTGCAGTGATAGAGGCAATTGATAGAGATGAAGGTGTTCATGGAAAAATTGCAGCAGTAGATATAGTAGATGGAGATCCTGATGGCCACTTCAGAATACGGCGTTGGAGCGAAATCGAATGGGCGATAACCGCTCACCCACTCTTAGAAAGAATAAACGCAGCTCCATCTTACAACTTAACAGTGCGAGCACGGGATTCCGGAAAACCACCGAAATCAACTTATTTACAACTAGCCGTTCAGTTGCCGCCTATAGAACGTGCAGCGCCTGTGTTTACACATGAAGTATATGATGTTAGTGTATTAGAAACAGCCCCGCCACATACACCACTAGTGCGGTTTAAAAGTTGCGTCTCGCGACACAACAGAAACAGCACATGTATATATAGAAATTGTTGGGGGTAATGAAGGAGGCGAATTTTACGTCAATCCCGAAACAGGAGTTTTGTACACTGTAGTTAATTTAGACGCTGAAAGTAAGCCATTTTATACATTAACAGTATCTGCGATAGATCAAAGCAACAGCGGAGTAAGACATCAGTCATCAGCTAAAGTGAAAATAGCTGTTTTTAGATGCTAATGACAACACACCAGTGTTTGATAAAGAAAGGATAGAGGCTTCCGTGAGAGAAAATGAACCGGGTGGCGCGTTGGTAGCTCGAGTCTCCGCCCGTGATGCAGATTCCGGTGAAAACGGCTACGTATCTTATAGTATAGCCAATGTACAACCGATTCCTTTTGAAATCGACCATTTCACGGGTGCTGTGCGAACAGCTCGTCTTCTAGACTATGAAAGTATGAGACGAGAATATACAATACGCATACGTGCCAGTGATTGGGGAACCCCATTTCGAAGGCAAGCAGAAGCTCTTATGCACATTCGATTACTTGATGTCAACGATAACAGACCGCAATTTGAGCGAGTTGACTGCGTAGGAAGAGTTTCAAGGGTTTCTCCTTCGGGAGCTGAACTTGCAACGCTATCCGCTATTGATTTTGATGCTGGTGATGTAGTAGCATATCGAATCGTATCCGGAAATGATGATAACTGTTTTTCTTTAGATGCGAATACTGGTGTTCTTAGTCTCGTATGTGATCTTCGTCGATCACCAGTTGATGTAAGGATTCTTAATGTGACAGCGACAGACGGTACCCATTTTGCAGATACAACCTCTTACACTTTTCACCTAACTGTATCCAGCGCTGGAAGCCCATTAGAATGCCGAGAAACCGGAGTCGCTCGTCGACTTACAGATTTACTAGCAGCAGCTGAGCGAAACAACTCTCCTTATGACGAACCTGAGGAAATTCAAAATGATGTCATTAGATCTGAAAATCTCCACGACCCTGAATTCATAGAGTTTCCAGTAGAAGTCAAAGTGAATGAATCTGTAGCCTTGGGCACTACCTTAGTAAAGTTACAAGCTCATGACCGTGATCGTGGCTACAATGGTCTCCTAGTGTTCGGAATATCAGGCGGCGACAGTGATTCAGCGTTTAGATTAGATCCATCCACAGGTGAATTAAGTGTCATCGGATATTTAGACCGTGAACGTGAGACTGAGTATTACCTTAATATTACTGTATACGATTTGGGGCATCCCTCACGATCCACATCGCGCATACTCCCCGTCACCGTGCTTGACGTGAATGACAATCCTCCGCGATTTGATCAAATGCTTGCCAGTTACCGTGTTACAGAAAACGCTCTGAATGGAACCACAGTATTCCGAGCTCATGCCACTGACAGAGATGCTGGTGATTTTTCACATATCACATATAGTCTTACTGGTTCAGATGGTGAATTCTGTATTGACACCAACATGGGAACTCTATATGTCTGTGCACCACTTGATAGAGAAAAACGTGCGCTGTACGAACTGGCAGTACGGGCTACTGATGGTGGCGGACTTAGTACAAGAGGGATCGTTCGCATTATAGTAGACGATGTTAATGATGAACCACCGAAGTTTCCACTCGCTGCATATAACACTCAGGTCCGTGAAGACGTGCCTCCAGGGACCGTAGTAGCTTCTCCTCGCGCGTTTGACCCTGATGAAGGTAGCGGGGGTCGTATAACGTATACACTTCTAGACCAATCTTCCGATGAAGGTTTGTTTATAATTGATGAATTATCTGGCGTTGTGAGAACAGCAAAAAGGCTAGATTACGAGAAGCGACAAGTACATGGTCTGACAATTAGGGCACGTGATGGTGGATCACCTTCCTTATGGAGTGATGGTGCGCTTGTGGTGGAAGTATTGGATGTGGATGAAAATGCAAATACTCCCAGATTCTCAAGCACCGTGATGGAAGGTCAAGTACGAGAAGATTCTGCTCCTGGCACCCTTGTTTTATCCTTGGATGCAAAAGACGCTGATCCACCAGGGCGTGATTCCAGGCTACGATATTATCTGGCTGGAGGATCTGGGCTAGCTCATTTCTCCGTGGATGATGTAGGAGCAGTTCGTACCACAGTTCCGCTTGACAGAGAAACCACGCCCCAATATTGGTTAACAGTGTGTGCTGAAGATATGGCGATTGTACCACGAAGAGATTGCACGGAACTTTATATAAACGTTCTTGATGTTAATGATCTAGTCCCGTGGCCAGAGCAAGCTATTTATGAGTCTGTGATTGAAGAACACTGTCCTGCTGATACAGTTGTTGCGAAAGTACACGCTATCGACGGCGACGATACTAATGAACCGATACTGACCACCTACAAAATCGTATCTGGAAATCCTGAAGGACTATTCACTGTGGACGAACATACTGGTAAGTTTAAGTCTAATTAGTTTCCTACGCATAATAGCTTACAAAGTTTTCTTGTTATAACGATAGAAATGACAAAGTATGAATTATTCTCGAAAAATTTACACACTTCTCACGAACTACAACTGAAATGTAACCAAACTTAATATCTACCTCATAAAAAACAACAATAAGACTCCGAAATTGTACTAAAAGCAATATTTTTAATATTTCAGGCGTCGTGACAACTACAGGCAGGGCCATTGATCGGGAAGCAGCCTCTGAACATTTGCTGGAAATCGCTGCGTCGGACGGAGAACTAGTTGGTACTGCAAGAGTGCGCATAATAGTACTGGATAGGAACGATCACGCTCCTTCATTCACACAACGGCGGTACTCAGTGCGAGTTCCACTGCCATTGTTGGTTAATCCAACTGTAAGTATATTCCTGGCAATAACAGGAAATCTTCATTACAGTTTTATGTAATGATTTCTGATTGTAATAAATTAAAAGTTTTTGGTTACGAATATATAATCACTTAAAAATATAACACATTGATAATAACTTTATTACTTATTTTTAACTTTTACTTTGTGTATAGGACCTAGATATCCAAGTAAATGCCTAGGCACATTTATTGTTAAACATTCATTATCCATTATTCAACGTCATTCAAGCGCATCCTAAAACGTTTAGATTTGACAACATGTATAAAATAGGCATCCTAAAACGACCATATATTTTTAAACACAAGCCTCTGTAAAATAGGTAACTCATGTGTCTCTTATTGACAATTACAGGAAGATTCCGAAGAAGGAGAAGCAAGTGCTGAATGGCCACTCGATGAGGCTTTAGAAGCCGTGTCTCGAGACTCTGAAGATGAAGAAGAGGAAGGTAGCGGTGATACCTCACATTTATGGATGCAATGCTCCAACGAGTTCCGAAATCCAATCTACGTTACCACGGTCCTTGCACTGGATCCGGATGAAGGCAGTAATGGAACCGTTACTTACTGGGGGCGCACAGGCAGTGCGCTGTGCGTCAAACCTGAAGGAAGAGTGTATGCCTCCCGGACACTGATTCAGGGCAAACATCACGATTTGACTGTAAGTAAAACTATGAAGTTATTTTAATAAGTAGTATAGACGACGATAATCGTAATAATTGTAGTTTATTTTGGCAAAATTTGGTAAATAACTGTCGATAGCAATGAAATTTTACATCATCAGCTTTCTTAATAGTTCCAAGTGTTTGAATTATAACAATAGCAAAATCCTTATGATAAAAAAATAACACAAAACGAATGCTGCGCTTATCCTTATTATTCCTGCCTACATAGTGTTAATTTTGATTACAGGTACGAGCTTGTGACGAAGGAAAGCCTAGAAGATGTTCCGTAGCCCGAGTTTCTGCGCGTATCACAGAGACAAACGGTGGAATTTCTGCACCTTCATTACCAAATCCACCACCACTACATGTTGCTGAACTTGATGACCCAGGATTGTTACTGACTGTTCTTCAGCCAACAGACGCTGATGGTGACCCGCTATTCTTCGATATCATTGGTAATTTCTTCTTCTATTGCTGTTAGATAATAAGAAAAGGCAACACGGTATGATCGTGTCTTTATTTTTTTGTGATACCTTAGTTTGGATCCCATAAATTTAATTTATAAAATATGAAATTATACAAACCTTTGTGTTGCAGATGGTGATCCACGAAACGAATTTATACTGGGGCGAGAAGACGGTTCTCTAGTTCTGGCACGTCGGTTGTTATGGGAGCAACAATCTCACTACAGCTTGAACGTCAGCGTCACTGATGGCACGCACTTCTCTTACGCCATTCTCAATGTGAGTGTTGTTAATGACATCAACGAAGGAGGCTTACAATTCACTCAAGATGTCTACGAAATTGAAGTATCAGAAGAAGCTAGGGTGGGTGAAGCGTTACTCACTTTGCGAACGGCGTCAACTGGTGCACCAAGCAGAGTTCTTTATGGCCTAGAAGGAGCAAGAGCACCGGCGTCGTTAGCCCTGTTTCGCCTCAATGAACTCACTGGTGTTCTGGAACTTGCTCGATCACTTGACAGGTACTTGGCTTAGATACATATTGTGTATTTAAAATCAAAATGCTTAAATTTACTGCGTTGCCTAATTATGAAATTCTAGAATATTACGTATGATATTTTTAATTCATGTTCTGTAAGCATTGAATGCACCTATTATATTTTTTACACATTATGATTACTAGCCAGATCTTATTTCAAAACTGAATTCTTTGCCGAGACCCCACTCTAAATAATAATTAACTCATAGCTAAGTCTTGCGGAAGCTGAAATATACTTGGGACAGGAATACATCGTTCGCCTAATACTTACAGACATAAAATGACCAATCCATTTTCACTTTCAGAGAATCTGCAGCTTCACACGAACTCAGTGTATGGGCTCGCGACACCGCACCCCGCGCATCAAGAGCATATGCGAGAGTGACAATTCGCGTGCACGACGTCGACGAGCACCCTGCTGAGTGGCCACGACGTTTGCTCACTGCAAGAGTACCCGCGGCTGCACCACCAGGAGCTCTCGTGGCTACAGTTCGTGCGGCCGATCGAGATGCCCCGCGTCTACGTTGCACTACTCTCTAGCAGCTGGGGATCCATCAGGAGTCTTCACTTTAGATGTTCTCACCGGTGAAGTCAGAATCAAGTCCAGGCTTCCAGAGACTCCACGGGAATACACTCTGCAAGTGAGGGCTGGTCCTGAAGATTCTACTGCCTCTGCATTAGCACCTCGTGCGCCATTGCTGCCTCTTCATATTATTGTACTAGACGCACCGGATGCTCCACCTCGGTGAGTAGAATTACTATGTAGATTAGATTTTCTTCAGAAGTTCATAACCTGTGTGTCCTGTTTAAACTGCATATGAATATAAAGCTTATAAGCCACCATTCTTCCGAAATGACGTAGTCCGAAACTGATGCTAAAAGTTGAAAATATTTCTGTATGAAATTAATAAAATTACGTCCACTAATATATTTTTTATATTTTTAGGTTTGCTGACAAATCTATCATTTGTGAAGTTGCTGAAGATGCAGCTATAGGGACACCACTCATCACTTTAGAAGCGTCAAGCACATCACCAGTTCGCTACGAAATGGAAGATGGAGGAGGTCTCTTTGCTTTGGAACCACTATCGGGTGTACTTACCACGGCTTCTAAGGGACTAGATTATGAGACTGCTCCTGTTCATAACCTTACAGTTCGTGCTTATAATATGGTACGTTTATTCACAAAAATATGATTTGTAAAGATGTCAAAATGACTTAAATATCTACTTATCAATATTTTTAAAGTGTATCTTTAAATACATGTTACGTCTAGACCTTGTTGACTAGTTCTAGTCTGAAACGTAAATTAAACGCTATTTGTGTTTCATCCGTGGCATGTCGAAGAAGGCAAAGAATCTATTGGGCTAGCAACCGATCATCAATATTCTATATCAATGCCATCAACACCCCGATAGTTCTGCTAACCGAAGAGATAGCATTTCGTTGAAGATTTATCTATCCCGAAAATGGTTAAGGCGTAATTGAATATGTATTTATAATATAATACATGATACTAATAAAACATGTTATTCTTTTCAGGGAGGAGGTATGGCTACAACTCAAGTGCGCGTTTTAGTCTTAGACGTAAACGAATACCCACCACGATTCGCTGCAGACCAATACGTTGGGCACATATCCGAAGATGCTCTAATAGGAACGCTTGTGTCCCGTGATGACTCTGCCGACCCTCTCGTCTTACAAGTGATTGATGATGATGGGCCAGGTAGTGCGGAACGCTCTTTCGAGATTGTGGAACCGGACGCAGCTGCTGTTTTCTCGATTCATGCTACAACTGGAGCTATAGCCATACGAGAACTGTTAGATTTTGAGACGAAACCAATTTACGAGTTCACTGTTAATGTGAGTACATACAAAGTGTATGTTATTTCTCTTTAGCGGTAGTCAAACTCGCAAGTCTGTTTTCATAATTCTGGAGTGATTCTATGACCACCACAACGCCAAAAAGTTATTCGACATTTATTATGGCACTTAATTGTTGTAATTTAATGTGGCACCAAATATTTAAAAATCATCAGTAAGTTTAACAAATGTTGTTATATTAAATTGGTTTATATATTTTTTCAGGTTGTCGACATGGGTTCTCCCAGACTTGTCTCCCTAAGCGCTGCTCGGGTCACTATAAAATTACAAGATGTAAACGATTGTGTGCCACAGTTCACCCAATCTTTATATAAAGGAGAACTACTATTACCAACGGCACCAGAAGTACTTGTTCTACGTGTGACAGCAGTCGACGATGACAAGCTACCATCGCAAGTCCTCAAATATGACATAATTGAAGGTGACAGTTCAGGAGCATTTACTATGACTGCAGATGGAGCTTTGAAGGTTCGCAACGCTGAAGCCGTGTCGAACGCAGCTTTAGCACCTGGTGGATTATTTTTACGCGTTCGTGCCTCTGACGGGGTCTCATCAAGCACTGCTCGCGTAGTCATAACTGCAAAGGAACCCCGAGCTGCAGGTCTTGCATTTTCGCAAAGAGAATATACCGCAGCTGCTGCAGAGAACTCAACAAGACGAGCTACAGTGATCATGCTTCCAATCCTGGGCGCAGCCATTGATGAACATGTAGCTTTCCGAATACTAAATCCTCATCCAGCATTCCATATAGGAGAGACGTCCGGAGCCGTCTCAACAACTGGTATACCATTAGACCGAGAAAAAGAAGCAGTGGTTAAATTGTTAGCGGTAGCTACCAGTGGAGATCGAGTAGCTATCACTCGGGTGGAGATTACCGTAACTGATATTAATGATAACTGTCCGGAATTCATACATCTGCCTTATCATGCAGCAGCAAGGGTAGGAGATCCGCCAGGAACTCATCTGATCACTGTTGAAGCCATTGATCGAGATGAGAGTGAAAATGGCGAGGTAAGCGTTTAAAACATAAATATTTAGATTTTAAATACATATCAGTATAAGAGCTCAAGAAAGTAACTTCAGAAGTTTCTGTAGCGTAAATTCTTTTCGGTTGTAGACGTAATGATATATTATGTAGATACTTTTAAAAACAATTATTTTGGGCAGTCCTATTTCATTACGTACATATATGATTAACTTACGATTACATACAAGAGTACCTGAGTAGTACATCATATATTTTGAGAGAATACAAGCATATTTTCCCTTTCCAGGTACGCTATGAAATGAAAAGAGGACATGGAGAACTGTTCAGGGTAGAGCGGCACACAGGTCGTCTAACATTACGCCAATCTCTAGACTCCCACCAACAAGCGTACACTTTAGTGATTGCTGCTTTTGACGGAGGTTCCCCAGCTTGTTCCAAAACCGCCGAAGTCTCTGTACGAGTTTGGGACGGAGGAGCAGCCCCAAGATGGGAACGAGCTCATTACACGATTGAAGCTCGTGAAGACATACCACCGGGCGCTGCGCTCGGACCGCCATTGATTGCCCATTCACCGCTGCAGCGTCAACTCATATACACCATCTTGGATCCAGAGGAAGCACCTAATGTTGAGCTTCATTTCGAAACGGGTAAGTAATTTAACTATGTGATCTTTTATAATAAAGAACTGAGTCTATTACGAAACGATTTACGTAAATTCAGAGAGTTGTGTAGAATTGATTCTGTATTAGCATAGAAGATACCGGTTATTACAGCGTTGAATAATGTAAAATTTTATCCCACAGCCCACGACCGAAGCAATAGTCCATGTGAGTAAACTAAACAGTTCCCGTGGATTGTGCGCTTATCCTCTGCTTAGTTCGTTTTAAAACGCAAATTCATTTTTATTTTTGCATGTTGGTGTAGCATTCATTCGTCTTTGATGTAAATACTAAAACGAAATACTCATACTCATAATGGGCTCATCGACACATGAAAGGACGATTCAAAATTACGTAGACAACAAACCCAAACGCAAATCATCTTTTATTAGATACACATCGATTCATAGCATATCATGCCTCATAGATTATGAAGTATAGAAAAAACGATCTTAATTATATAAAATTTTCAGGTGTGCTCATGTGTGCCCTTCCATTGGATGCTGAACAACAGAAAGAGATATCCTTGGTAGTTCGAGCTACTGACGGAGTTACTGGGGCACATGCAGATGCAGCGATAACATTGCATATAATAGATGTGAATGATAACGCGCCACAATTTGAAGAGACTGTTTATCGAGCGAATATTAGCGAAGCAGCCCCTCTTGGTGCTAAAGTCATTCAAGTTAAGGCCTATGACAACGACACTGGTGAGTGTATACTTTGTAGACTGAATTCCACGTAATCATACAATTTACTAGTGGTTCAAGAGCAGGCAAACATAAAGTAACTTCAATAGACTTGAGATCTCTTTAAATAATTTTCGAAAAATTCTTTTACGTAAGCATAAAATTTATCTTCTCTTACTTTTTAGGATCCAACGGCGAACTATGGTATTCTATCCGCTCAGCTGCAAACGAAGAGGCTCAGATACCGTTTTCTATAACAGCAAAGGGAGAAATTCGCGTATCATCTGGGCTAGATCGTGAAAAGACAAGTTCTTATCATTTAGTTGTTACTGCCACCGATGCTGGTGACCCACCTCTTTCTACCACTGTACACCTCTTCATTACAAGTAAGTACAATCAATGAACGTCTGAATGATATAGAAATACATACATATATTTACGCCTCTAAGTCCCCAATCGCATAGGCAGAGACTATCGATCGCCACATGGAACGATTTTGTCAAATCCCTCTTGCTTCACTCACACCTATTAGCCTTCTCATACACGCTCTTCTGTTCTTGTCACTAAATAATATAGAAATAAAACAAGTAAATAAAAACATACATACATACGCTTCACGACTTGTGTATACACACTCCCTTTTTTTATTATGGCGGGGTAGTCAGAGGCTTGAATGCCCATATCCGAAATTTCGAAGGCATGTTAGGTATGGGTAATTCGAAGCCTGCGTATCACTAGATAGACAGCACCCAACGTGATAGGTAGTGAACCGTATCGCCGTATACAGGCACTGACTATTACCTATCCTGAGAGATAGGCAGGTTTCCTCACGATGTTTTCCCTCACCGTTATAAAAAATACGCAATTTCAATTGATTTCAAAATAAGTATATCAACATCATTCTTTCTTTTCAGTCGACGATGTGAACGACAGTGCACCTAAAATTCTGGCAAACATCGTGACAGCAAGCATTAGTGGTGAAGCGTCTCGTGACACCGCCATCGCCGCTCTCTCTGCTTGGGACCAAGACAAAAGAGATGCCGACCGACTGCGTTACGATTTAGTGAACCCACCGCCCAGTGCCCGGCGTTTGCTGTCTTTACATCCTCACACGGGTCTCATTACACTCACGGATCCCAAAGCAGCGTCCGCCCTGACAACTTCACTCACTCTCAACGTGTCAGTGACCGATGGAGCCCACGCTGCGTATTCAAGATTGAGACTAATACCAGCGGCTGTGAATGCACACGCGCCTCATTTTGCGCACCTCATGTACGAAGCACGAGCTCTCGAGAATCAACCAGCTCCACTTTTGCTTACGACGGTAAGTGTAATAAAATTGAGGACTATACCAATTGAACTAACTTTTGATAATTTAAGCGTACTGATCCATGTATATTATTTTTTGCATATTATTACCAACATTTGTCTTACTAAATGTTATATTTTTACAGGTGAAAGCATACGATGAAGATTCAGGAGATTATGGCACTATAACGTACTCGATACCATCCGATTTGCTGTGTGAAACGTTTGCTTTAGACCCAACAACAGGCGCCCTAACAACTAAAATTCCACTAGATAGAGAAACCAAGGCAGAGTGGTTAGTCCCCGTCCAAGCTCGTGATTCTGGCGGCCTAATCCGTTACTCTGCAGTCCGTGTAAGAGTACTAGACGAAAACGACAACCCTCCACAATTCCCACTACGAGAATATGTCGCAGCATCGCTAACAGCTAATAGAGCTACCATCATCACTTTACAAGCCAACGATGCAGACATTGGAGACAATGCAAAAATACGGTACTCTTTACACGAAAATGATGCGCCTAAAGGAGACGACACGCGAGGCCTCTTTAGAATAGATTCAGAAAGCGGTGCCGTGTCCTTCGCTAAGAATGCTTCGCAATTCGGTAAGATACTCATTTTTATGACCTTAATGAGCAATAAACCTGATAAAAATATCAGTAGGTCATGTATCTTTTTATTTTTGTTTCAGATGGACGATTGGTATCAGTTTGGGTGCGTGCCACAGATGGTGGAGGACGATCCTCTTCCGTCCCTCTCACAGTGAGGGTAGGCGTTGCACCGCCCCATCTGCCCATTCCACCGGCAGATTTGTTCCTACCAGAGGACGCTATGCCTGGAACTATTATCACAGAGCTGGGCGGAGACTGCAATTTGCGTCTATCTAAAGCCCGTTGGCCTCGTGGCCAGTTTGCCTTAGATGGAAGGAAACTACTTCTGGCCGCAGCTCTCGATCGGGAAACAATACAAACCCACCGAATTGGCCTGATATGCGATGAAGCTATTCTTGTGATTATTACTTTACATGTCCTCGATGTGAATGAAAATGCACCAGTGTTCCACTCGCAACCCTACACGTTGCATATAGCAGAAAATACCCCACCTGGCACGCAAGTCCTGCAAGGTGAGTACTAACTTTAACTTTTTATGGTTTTAATTCTGTTCTCCAGTAAATATTATGTGCGTGTTCATTTTGTAGGCACATTTAAATAGACATAAAGACTACACAGATTTCATATGGGATAGTCAAAAATGATGAGAGAGCATGTATGAGAAGGGCGTGAGTGAAGCAAGGGAGATTTGTCAGGATCGTTCCAGGTAACGAACGATAGTCTCTCCTTAGTTACGTAGAGGCATCAATATATGTATGTATGTAGTCAAATTTCCGTGTATACTCCACAAGTACAGAGTGAGTGATCAATTATCAATGACCACAAGCAACCACTGTCACCACAACAACAACTGTCGTCGTATCAGGCGCCGTATCTACTATTGATAATTTTTTTTCTAAAATTAGAGATCAATGTACATTTATAATATTTTTTTTATTACAGTCATGGCAGAAGATCAAGATGCAGGCGTGAACGGAGAGGTTCGCTACACATTGACTGCAGAAGACGGTGAAGAAGAGACCAACAACGATGTGTCAGCTAGCGAATACTTCTCACTCGACCCTTACACTGGTTGGCTAACGCTCACTAAACATTTGGACCGAGAAAAGTTGCAAGAGATTAAAGTACCTATTGTTGCAAGCGACAGTGCGCCTCCAAACATGCGCCGACGATCACGAACCACCGTCATTGTACGGTTGACTGATTACAACGATGAACCACATCGGTTTAGTCAGGTGAGAAGTGAATGCCAGCTCAAAAGTTATCTAATACTGAATTGCCATTTATGTTTTATAGCATCTTAGCTTAATATTGGCTACTCTAAGAAAAAAATAAAACTTAAGGCGCTTGTATAATTTAACAATATAAATACTCTTTGTTACAGGACCAATATTCATGTTCTGTGAGAGAAGACGTCTCAGCTAATACCGTGGTCATTCACCTCGAGGTAAGGAAAAGAAAATCATATGATTAATTATATCTTATTTTCATTGGTATTCATGTATTTAGCGTCTAAAGGTAAACTTTCGTGACATATTTTAATAAGCTGCTATTTAAAGTTCCATTTATGTTCAATAAAAAGTTTAATCCCTTCTCTTCAATCAGATAGCAAATACGAATTCCTAACGTATAACGTGTGAAACTTGTTTTACAGATTCAAGATCCTGACATAACAACTGGCGTAATAACGTACTTCATAGTATCAGGAGATCCTCAAGCAAGATTCACCATAAAATCATCGGCCGCTGGGGGCGCAGATTTGATTGTTGTTCGACCATTGGACCGTGAAGAAATAGCAGAACATAACCTCGTCATCTTGGCAGCAGATGGAAAATTCAGTGCCACAACCAAAGTACACATTACAGTTCTTGACGCTAATGGTAAGCATAAAAATGATTAAAACACAGTTTGTATTATTTAAAAATAGCAGAAGTTATGGAAGAATCAGAATAGAATAACTAACATTTGGATGCGATAATAATGAAACAGGATTGAGAAAGCGTCACGTTTTGTTGAAATATGTAGTAGCTGTAAGGTAGTGTTCGATCATTCAGGCACTTTATGGTCACAACTGAGTGGCTGTCATCTGGAAATGTGGATCATTGCATTGAGAACCCATAAAAGTAGCAGACATAATAGACATAATAATATACTCGTATATAAATATATAATTTGTTCTTCGTTAGCTTAAACTTTGTAAATTAACTAACAGATGGTTTTATTTTTTTCTCAGACAACCCACCTTACTGTACGCGTGACCGGTACATTGTTACATTGTCTGAAGAAGCTCCAAAAGGAGAGTCCGTGGCTAAAATTGAAGTAACAGATGCAGATGAGGCTCAAAATGCAAAAGTGCAATTCTCGCTAAGCGGAGAAAAAGCAAGTCACTTCACCATAGACGAAAACAGTGGCCACGTGACAGTAGCTTCACACTTAGACCGGGAATCGCATGCATTTTACAGACTATTTGCTCACGCTCAAGATCGAGAACAAAAACAATGGAAATGTTCGTCCGAAATAATCATCACACTGGAAGATGTCAATGACAACGCACCTCGCTTCTCAACCTCTCGTTACAGTGTGTCGCTTCCAGAGGACGCTGAAGCTGGAACTCTTGTGGTGAAAGTACACGCCAGTGATGCAGATTTAGGACTAAACAGACTAATCACATATTCATTAATGGATGAGGTTGGAGGCAAATTCACATTATGCCCTCACAGCGGCATTCTCACTCTGAGATCATCTCTAGATCGTGAAGCAAACCCAGAACATCGTCTCACTATACGAGCGCAAGATTCAGGTGTCCCACCTCGTGCTACAACTGCGCAAGTTTTGCTCACAGTAACAGATGTGAACGATAATCCTCCGGTTTTCCAATTCGAAAAGTATACGGCAAAAGTCCCTGAAATAGACGCAGTTGGAACAGAAGTGGTACGTGTTGCTGCATTGTCTAAAGATGATGGTGTTAACGCTGAAGTTTACTATTCAATAGTGGGTGGTGATGAACGTGGTGATTTCGCCATTGGACGAACAAACGGAGCTATCACAATAGCCAAAGCACTAGACTATGAAAGATCTCGTACCTACATTCTAACAGTACAAGCGATTGATGGCGGATCTCCACCTCTAAGTGACCACACATTAGTGAACATAACAGTAGTAGATTGCAACGATAATGCTCCAGCATTTAGCCAGTCATCTTACACTGCGCGAGTTAGAGAAGATTCGCCAGCCGGGTCAAGCGTTGCCCAACTTACAGCAATAGATGCCGACTCAGGTGAAATGGGTCGTATTCGGTACTGGATAGCAAGAGGTGATCCACTTGGTTTGTTTACACTTGACCCAGACACTGGTTTGGTTTCTTTGGCAATGAAACTAGACCGTGAAACGCAAACTACTCACACGTTGGAAGTACACGCTAGAGATGGTGGAACACCTGCCTTAGAAGCGAATGCTGTACTCACGATTGAAGTATTGGACGCAAATGACAACCCTCCCAGATTTGACCGGGTTAACTACACAGCAGTTGTTCAAGAGGGTCGTAGTCCTGGCTATGCCGTTTTGAGGCTGACGGTTGAAGATGCAGACGCTAGTCCTAACGGTGCACCCTTCACTTTCGACTTCCAATCTGGGAATGAGGCAGGCGCTTTCCGCATGGAACAAGATGGAACGTTACGCACTGCTTCCCATCTCAATCACCGAATTAAAGATCGATACGACCTCAAGGTAATTTTTGATTCCTTTAATTAGTCTAATGAACATCAAAACACGAATAAAGCTCATTGACCTTAAAATTATAACTAAATTGAGAATCAAATTTCAAATATGAAAACTTAAAATAAGCTAGTTTGGGAGACCCGTGAGAGCTGGAAATTTCCTGACGATAGATAACAGTTAACGTGACCTAAGATTAGTTGACCTTTCTCTTCTAAGCACAACCTATTATTGTAGTTACTTGAAAAAACCTATCAACAATTCGATTCTAGACCTTAATATAATATGAATCAATACTTATTTACAATTATCTTCCCATTTCAGATACGCGTGTTTGATAACGGCGCTCCACCTCTATTTTCGGATGCATGGGTGCAAATAAGTGTCGTAGAAGAGTCCCAATACCCACCTGTGGTGACACCTCTTGAAGTTACTGTGAACTCTTATCTGGATGAATTCCCTGGAGGAGAATTAGGTCGGGTACATGCCAACGATCGCGACCATTATGATGTACTCACATTCTCCCTTGCACCAATTGTCAACGATGCTATCGATCATAGAGATTTATTTGAAATCGAGCCATCATCTGGAGTATTACGAGCCCATCCTCGTCTTGATGCGAATGAATATAGACTCAATGTGACTGTGAGTGATGGTCGTTTTCTGAGTTCCACATTAGTAAGAGTTATCATCCGCTTGATCACTGATGAAATGTTGGCAGAATCTGTAGTTGTACGTTTCCGAGCAATAAGCGACCGTGACTTTGTACTGAGTCATCGCAAGGGTTTCGTGCGAGCAGTAAGTGAAGCCATGGATTGTGCACCGGAAGACGTACTCATCATAAGCGTTCAACCATCTGAAGTCCAAGAAAAGGAAAAACGCCCTCGTCGACAAGTAGCCCAAGATCTAGACGTCTTATTCGCTACACGAGACTCAAAAGTATCGCTAGCTCGTGCTGAAACACTTAGGCGACGGCTGCATGCACATCTTGAACGCCTCGAAGAACGTACGAGATTGGTAGTAGAAGAACTAGTTCGTGCCACTTGTGGGGGTTGTGAACATGGCCAGTGTGTAGAGAGAACCGAATTGATTCCTGACCAACTAAGAGTTGTAGCCGCAGACGTCGTAGCTCTAGTTGCACCGAAACACAGACTACGTGCAGCTTGCGTTTGCGACGCTGGCTTTGGAGGAGAACGTTGCGAGCGAATCTCACCTATCGCCTCGCCTATTCTCTCTCCTGTAGCTCATTTTGCCGGAGATGGATATGCTGTTTACAAAATTGACGCAGGTGTCGTGAACGGAGAACGATTATTGAGTGATGAGATAATTCTGTCCATTCGTTTCCGTACTCTCAACTCGTACGGGACTCTAGCTTACGCGGGTGGTCGTGAAGATTATTTCCTGTTAGAAATATGGGAAGGCCAGCTTCGAGTACGATTTGATCTGGGTGCCGGAGAAGTGCGAGCTACAGTTCCTGGTACAGCTAACGACGGAGAGTGGCACGAAGCACGTTTAGAACGGCGCGGCCTCGCAGCTTACGTTGCTCTAGACAACGAAGGAGAATGGGCCAGAGCTCCTCCTGCGGCTGGCGTACTCGATTTACCAGAAGATCGGTTATACATCGGTGCCACTTTACTGAAATTCGAACACGCTCTAGCACCTCTGCAGGTTTCTCGAGGCTTTGTCGGATGCCTTGCTGAGTTACGACTTGGCGGGTCACTATTACCTTTAGCCAACGAGGGAGGGTCGAGCAACCGCGCACGTTTGGAAAGGAGAGTGCGCGTCCGTACTGCATCCCATTGTCAAGAACTAAATGCACCATCTGCTTGCTCCTCATATCCTTGTCTGAATGGTGGGACGTGCACTGAAGAAAGTGGAAGTTGGCGCTGCAACTGCCACAGTCGATTCGAAGGAGCAAGATGTGAAACAGACTTGGATCCATGCGCATCTCAACCGTGTCTGCACGGTGGAGTGTGCACGCCGTCTCCTGCTGCAGTGGGTGGATATACGTGCACATGCCCCGCCCCACTCACTGGGCCACGCTGTCAGTATGGTCGCTTCTGCAAAGAGGATGTAAGTATTTACTTTCTTTTTAGTTATTATTATAAATGTATTCCTCATTTAACTTTTGGGTTTTAAGTTAAGTTACTAGACCCCTCCTACATCTTCATCAGCGTCCACAAAATAATTAATGCAATTCTATTCCAACAGGTCTGCTCAAACGGCGGAGTTTGCGAGGAAGGAGTCTGGGCACCATCCTGTAGATGTCGCGGTTATTACGGACCCCTATGCCAACACGACGTGGACGAATGCGCTGCTGAACCTTGCTTACACGGCGCCACTTGCCTCAACCTGCCTGGCTCTTATCGCTGCGTGTGTCCACCTTCACTTACGGGCGCTCATTGTGAAGAACCTTTGACCCAGAGCGTACTCGCGGCACCTCACGACCTACAAGAGCTTTGGCAACGAGCTCTAGCCGCTGGTTGGCCACTATGGGCAGCCGTAGCCATAGCAACGGCAGCTCTGTTATTAGCCATAATTGCCTTGTTCGCCTGTCGTAGAAGACGCATCCATACTCCGCCTCCTTCCAACGCTCCGAAACTTCCCTGCAAGGTCCCGAACATTCGCTCACCACCTATAAACGAGCCACCGCCCGTACCATTGAACAATGTGGACACGCTAAGGAGTTATGGATCAGCAGGAGACGAGCTTGAAGGCATTCCTCCGGACTACTTACGCAATCTCAACATCGACGCGCCAGACCGCAAGCCTTGGTCTGAACAAATGCACCTGCATACTTTCACGGACAACAAAATTTACAATGGTAAGAACCTTTCATTTTTAAGTCATCCATTTTCAAACTGTACCTACATATGCACTTTAGAAAAGTTCACATGTATTTTTGAACGTTTATACAATCTGATTGATACAATATTATACTCAATCCAATACTTTTGTTACTTTTTAGCATGAATATCAGGATTCTGATATCATTAGAAACATTGGTGACAATGCTAAATTGAATTCCTAATTACAGATCTGAAAAACACCAACAAGACTACATCGCGCCCTCTGTCGCCAACTCGCCGCACTGCTCGGTGGGCCAACACTGCCGCCACAGGGGGCGCCAGTGAGGCTCTCCTAGCAGGGGGGTACCACTGGGACTGCTCTGATTGGTGCGGCGGAGCGGGGGCGTTACCCGCTATCACTGAAGTCAATGCAGAGAGACGAGATTCTACTTCACCGGCGTCATCGAGACGACCCCGACACGATACTGACACGCACTCGGGGTTAGACGACGAAGACGTTCGTTATAGATACGCGGATGGTAAGATTTTTATTAAGTAGCTGATGCTTAGTTATTTCTAGTGTATATTATTAGAATAAATAACATTAAAACTTTATGATATCTATACTTCAGAACATAGCCTAAATCAATTAGCGACGAGACTGTTTAGTTTTTGGAAAATTTATTTAAGGCACATTAGAAACCTAATTTTGAAGACTTAGAAGATTATAATAATTAGCAAAACTTCGTCTGGACTGTATACAGTTTACAATCAACTAATAATCCCAAATCATCAACCATAATTTGTGTACAATAAAAATACCTTTAATCTTTACAGCCTGCGCTTACATGCATCCAGACGAATACCTGCCTCGAGCAAGCGACGGCCAGTCGGCTGACGAAGGCAACCAGAACACCCTTCGAGCTTTGAGGCTAAGGGAACCAGATGCCTCCAGTTTAATCACTATGTTAGGTAAGTCTTATCAACATCTAGAATTTAGTACCGTTACTGTTTAATGCCTGAAATAACCTGAGATTAACACGCAACACAAAAATTACGAGACAAAGAATTTAATACCGTGCTTTAAAGAATACGAAAATTAGGTTTTATTAATTTAGTCAATCTAAAGGATGGCCATTATAACATAGTTTAAATGGACTATCTAACGCATTATCATTGAAATAATTTGTAGATTCTCATAATCTAATTTGGTTTTGACAGAAGAAAGACACTCGCTGTTAGGCGGGGAAGATGGCGGCTCGCGGCGTCACTCCGGCAGCGACCTCTCGACGCGTCTCTGCGAAATCGAAGACTCCGACGAAGAGACGAGCACGCCCACGCCCTCTACTATATGTCGCGTCACTGACGTATGAACACGACTGACTAGTCTTAAGGAATTATTGTAAATAGATAGTCCTAGTCTTGGCCAATCAACTTTTGTTTTAAAGGATATCAGTTTTTTTTATTTGAAAGTAGCTGACAACTACGATCCAATGATTTCTTTACACAAGAAGACTTAATTATTGTACCCATATCAAGTAAAACGGCGAACGCGAAAAAAGGTTGAACAATACAAAAGTTGATTGGTTGAGACTTAACCCCTAAATTTAGAATAACATAGGATAGGATAACTCATTACAATATCGCTGGAGGATTAAGAAATCAGTACTCTATAATGATACTACTATTGTCCCTGGGTATATACGCGATTAACTGTAAATATGCTGACCATCATAGCAAACAAATCCATTACATAACACATTGTAAATAACACGCATTCACATAAAATCTAACGCGTAGCCATAAGGAAACTTGTAAATAAATTTACTTGTAAGGAATATATATTTTGTACATGTAGTTAGAGTTGTATGTGAAATAAAAATGGTGCTCTTATACCATAGTTCATATCAGATTAATTATGCGTAAGAACAATGCATTTATTAAACGTTCTCCTTCTAGAAAAATATTTAATACTAATGAATTACTATTTTTATATGAAAACGACGAAAAATGCATACTTCGGTGTTTATTTCTGAGTAGAAAATGCGTGCGTAGATAGTAAGATATTATATTGTTACTAATTACTTTGCTAAATCACATAACTCAATGTGTAGTACACTCACGTATAAGCTTATAACAAAGGTTCGTACACGACAATATGATAATTTGGTCTAACAGTGTTTAAATCGAGTAGCTTTTTAAGGTACCTGAAAATCTCGTGATACATTATGTACCCAACAAATGGATTTACGACATATAGATTTTTACGTGCTTGTATCGGTTGCGTGACTTCCATTTCAAAGTATATATACTTACATCACTTTTATTTAAGTAAGTTATTGTTATATGTATCATAAATATACTGACCAATAAAAATATATACGTTTTTTATTTACACCTACTACTGGGCCAGGTTTGTGCAACATTCATTTATGTATGTATGTATCACATGGACAATCTTTTCAAGGCGATAGGCTCCTATCATAATAGCTAACAATTAGAAAAGAATAAGCTTAGCGGTCCATTTATATTAACTTTAAAATACATACACATCACGCCCGATTCCCTGTAGAGGTGTAGGCAGCGATCACGGATCCCCATCTGGTCCGATCCTGACTATATTACATGTACACTATATTAGCATTTATATAACTTATGGGGCAAAAACCGTCAGTCAAACTACACAGCATGTAATATGACGCCTAAATTGTTGTTTTCCTCATAATTACACTTGGAAATAAGTACCATGTCTTCGAACCGAATAAGAATTTAAACAAACCCAATCATCACGCCATAAGCGAGTGTTTATTTATGAACGTAAGCAAATAGTTCGTTAATATTAAACGGGCTTTCTCATCAAACACATACTGACATGCATCTAGAGCGAGCTTCGTTATTTTTCTCGCGTCCAAATCAAAGCTATCGGCACAAAGACTGTATTCGTGGGACAACGACGTTGCGAAGACACCCTTATCATCGGTCTGTAAAATAAATATATATTTAAGTAAAAAGATATATATAATTTACAGTCGCTAACGATGAGGGAAAAGACGCCTATCCCTCGGGATAGATGCTTATATGTATATGACGATACAGTTCACTACCTATCACGATGGGTGCTGTCTATATAGTTGAAACGCGGGCTTCGAGTGGCCCATACCTAACATGCCTTCGAAATTTCAAGCCTTTGACTACCCCGCCGCAATAAAAAAGGGAGTGTGTATACACAAGTCGTGAAGTGTATGTAATGTTAAGAAAAAAACATAATTACAATATGTTGATTTAATTGATAATATTTGCATTTACAATTGATATCCATCATAATAAAACTAATGAATCTTTAAACTTGTCTGGGACGTGAAAAGAATGCAATCGCACTACCGTTCTTGCCGGCGTCGTAGGAGGCGACTAAGTAACTATAGGCTATTCGCGTTAAGTAAATAGTGACGTCATGCTATTCAGAGGGTAAACTGACCAATTAGACGTTAGTTAATAGTAAACTAAGTCACATTGACCAATCGCAGACAACCGATGTCACGTCTCATTGGTCAAATTGCGGGAACATGATGACGTCACTATTTTCTTAATGCGAATATACAATTGAAGGGCAATTGAATCTACTGGGCGATGGGCTAGCAAAGCTAGCAAGCTCCAGGAGAGAATCTTTTGTCATATTTAACCATGTTAAGGAGAAATATGTAAGAAACGTATTAAATACAACCACGTCAAGTTTATCCCTAAATAGTTGCTGGCTGAGATGATGGATCCTAATATTCTCTCACTCTCACTGCACATAATATCTATTCAAGAATGATATTCTTTCTACTCCTTGGAATGATTTGTAATTATGACTACCTTTGATACTTACACAAATAATAACGGGCACTCCAGCTTCGTAGAGTTCTTTGAAATGGTGTGACTCGTAGTCAGGTGATGTTTTAGTATTCACATTGCTTGTTAGACATACCTCTGAAAAAATTAAGTTATTTGTTACATAATGATCAGATCAGGATACATTATTATTATTGCTAATTAAATGGCTCTTGTAAAGCAATAGCAAATGATAAAATAAATAAATAAACCTTTATTCACAAAAGCACACAATTGACACAATTAAATGACAAAAACATTTACCAAAAAAAGCTTAAAACTAACCTATCTTAAATTGTCAAATATGTGCCTGTGCGAAATGGACCCATCTCAGTGTATGGTTGAAGTGTGAAATGACACACAATCAACCCTGATATTCTGATAGACCCTTAAAATGCGTACCTGTATTGTAAATAAATATATGAGTAAAAAAGAAATAATAATAATATGTGAACAGGTTAAAATGCATATAGTGTATACATAAAGAAGCAGAAGAGAAAAAATAAAATAAATAATTAAAAAAAAAAATTTGCAATGCTTGATACTTGGTTGTGTCATAATTGTCCCACCAATTGTAGCCAAACCAATAACAAAACAAAAGTGATTTTCAAAATATACGCCAAAAACCTAAAACTAACAATTTGAAATACAACTGACTAACAGAACATGAAAAACAACTAAAATTTTATCATATACCTATCATTATCTATAAGATAAGTTATATCTTTTTACCCTTAATATAACTATATTAAGTTTTTAAGCATGCCCGTCAGGAACGGCTCCCTAGGGAGGTGAAGGGTGGGTTGTGGAAACCCGATTTGGAACATTTAATAAGTGTACTGTGTGCAATAAAGAATAGATATATAAATAACTAAAAATTTACTCACCAACAGGTATCTTGTACTTGCAAAGCGTATTCCACGTATCCTCAGTACCACCCAACCGTGGATGGATGCAGGTACCATGACCTATGCGGTCTGGTCTGAATTCTAGCATTTCCTTCACCTCCGCTGGGTTACACACTTCACCGCAGTGGAGAGTTATCTGGATTTATAAATAAATAATAAATATACGCTTCACAAATGGTTACCACACTCTCGTTTTGAGGTGATGTAGTTGGAGGCTTGAGTGCCTATTTCGAAGGCATGTCAGGTATGAGCCACTCAAAGCTCGCATTTCCCTAGAGAACACCCAATATGATAGGTAATGCACTGTATCGCCGTATAGAGGGGCTGCTTTTAGTTACCTATGTGGAATTAAGTGTGTATATTAGAATCAATTTGCAGAGGTCCTTTGCTACACAGGGATGTATGTAGAATGATAATTAGAAGCCTTAAGAGGACTGGGGTCAATAAAACCTATTGCATAGCGATGAAACCTGTCACCAATATTCTTTCTGAATACCATCTTTATCCTGATAGTTATGATAAACTTTTAGATATATTATAAATTACTAGATATTTTGTCAGTATTTATACTAACATATCTATTACTAACATACCTTCAATCCAGCTTCCCTAGCAAGGTTTAGCACAGGCACAAAGTCACTAAACTTGCCAATAGACGGGTCACCACTCATTTCTATGCCTACTACAATTTCAGGATACTTTTTTTGGTATTCAATTGCCATGTTTGCTATTTCTAAACTAATTTCTTTGGTCATCCTTCTATCTATGGATATTATTAGTCTGGCCATAATTTTTAATTCAGTCTCACATTTTCTATAAACACACCAAGTAACTATAAATACACATCACATCACACCCGATTCCCTGTAGAGTATGCAGAGATCACAAATCCTAGTCTCTTCTACCTACTCATGCACACTCGCTAGTTATAGGTATATCTGACATCACCCTATTTTATATGGGGTCTATCTGACTATCATGTCTTCTTGGGCCAGCCCCTACATAGGGGCTAGTTAGGAAGTAACTATACTAATAATAAAAAACAAGTTAAGTGTTGAATTGTTTGGTAAAGAAAGCTTTTAGGGAGAAGAGAATATAAAAAGATTTCAGGCTTGCTATCAATATATAGACTGCACTTATACACACTCATATGCATATCATCCCTTAGCTTACAACACCGCTTAACTCATTTTTACCAACTTTACAGGAGACAAAAAAACTGTGCAGTGTTGCAACGCCAACTGACTTGAGTGTGGTTGCTGTTTTTTGAATTACGACTTCTGATTGGCTGAAATCTATTTCATGAAACCAATGGTTCGGCGCGCAATGAGCAGCTTCATTCAATGGCATAAAAACTATTATTAAATTATGTAAAAACCCCCAATTTTCAACTTGAGCGGTGTTGTTAGCTAAGGGACGATAGCAAACAATGTAGCATAAGATTTTGGATAAATAGATTCAGTTCTTACTTTATTGTGTCAATTATAGTCTCTACATAGACTTTTCTACTCATATAGGGAGTTTGTCTGGGTGTGGTCCTTAGCTCAATATAAATACAACCATCATCTTGAAATTCCTTCAAAGTTAAGGAAGTAGCTAATGATAAGGCTTCAGGTGTGATCGTCAATCCATGAGCAATACGAAACACATGAAAACAACTGAAAAGAAATAATTAAATATTGTCAACATCACAAAAGAACAAAAAATTAAAAGCTTAACTTGATTTTAAAATTAAGGTAACTAATTTTAAATTATCTAACTACTTAGTCAAATTTTTTATGCTATTACAATAGGACACAAATTTGTACACCTTAAGTCACAGAAATTTTGGTGGTATAAGTTTGGTATCTGGATAGGATACTTTTTTTTGTTAAGTGTGATAAGATCGTAAAGAAACATAATCAAAATATGTGATAATTATTTTATATAAACTGTAATAGACTTATCACTTGCCGCATTAGACACTGGCTTAACTAGTCAAATGTGCGTTTTAGGTAGCCAAATAATCATAAAATTTAAAGTATTTATAACCTACTCCGAAAAGTTTCTTGAATCCCCAGCTTGTACTAGAAAGTCTTCAAGAAAAGTTTTAGTTTTATCCTCCACACCAGAATCAGCTAATAATCTCTTTAATTGTAACATGGTGGCAGAGCTAAGGGAACCATTCAAATGAGCATGGAGTTCCTGAAAAGGCAAATACAGTTGATATAATTAAACGAATATTTGCAGGCCATTTTATAGCAGACTTGAGGAACTTTAGACAAGAGGTTCTGTGCATTGCTAACACACGTTTACAGGTACGTGAGTAAATTGTAGGTACGTATAAAATTTAGTATAAAGCGGATTACTAACCACTTTGGGTAAAGCTCGATAGAAATCGCAATGATCCATAGTTGATCCAAACTTCTTCTAAGGTTATGCTGAACAGGTGGAATTTAGTTTATCCACCATAAACTAGTAAAAGCTCAAGAATATGAACACGGTATTCAAACCACAACACAGAAACTAGGCTT